>UELV01134778.1:0-15796 GCA_900490015.1 Megastigmus stigmatizans | reverse complement strand
GAGTGGCACTGCTCGAGATTAGAGTAATCCAATTGAATAAATCTACAAACCCAGTGCCTGGCGCCCTGATTCACTCTGCCTATGCAGATAATCATTAACATTGTAAATAACATAACTTATTAAAATTTGAACGGTAAATCAACCGTCCTTTGCCTCCTAATTATACACGCGGGGAAGCTACCGAGTCGCTCCCACGCTCAGTCAAATTCTCCCGTTATAATTCATACAACTTGATAACTAAATTCATTCTACAAGTTGGATTTGTTGTTAACAAAAAGTGGCTTTATTAACACAAACACATACAAGAGTTTGTTTCTTTTCTTAGAGCACTATTGGAGCTTCATTGTTTTATTTACTTTAATTTTGAGTTTGGTTTTGTGGCCTCAACTTACATACATGAGAATAACCCAGTGTACGATACATTAATTTTTGTGGTGTGGGCTGTAAAAAAGAAACTTGGGTATCTTTGTACAATTGAATCTAGCATTTATTTTGGTTTGCAAGATTTGGCTTGCGCTTAGCTAATTTTCCTGTGGCTTGGTTGGATAATTTTCATCTTTTTTTTTTGGATTTATGTTGAGCTATACACAAAAACACCTGAGAACTCGAGTACGCTGGGACTAGGGCTACTGAGAATCGTTGGGCTTTATCCTTTTTGTTTTTTTTACTCAATCTCTTTTTTCGTTGGATAAAATACAATAATCACAACAATGGCTACGATAGTTAAACAATTGGCCCTCGGAAAGAGGATCTGTAACGCTTTTGAAAACTTCAAAAAGACTGGCCGAGCGAAAATGACAGCTGGAGCTAGTTCAGCAAGGATGGAACAACTTCAAGGCCTTTGGGCCCAATTCGACAAAAATCATCAAGAGTTACTGGAGGAGAAGGATGTGGACTCGTCACATGTTTATTTCAAGGATAACGTTTATGGAAAGACAGAGGAGAATTATTTGATCGATATGGGCTTGTTTAGGGACTTTCTCACGGAGCTTCAAGCTCAACATCAAGTAGTTTCTGCTGGGATATCTAATGCGAATCAAACCCCTGTAGGTTCGGAGTCCTGGAACTTCAAGCAGTTCAAGCTTGCTCCCATCGAGATACCCACTTTCACCGTTGATGTCCAGGAATGGGTGAGATTCTGTGATACCATTCAGGAGCTTATCCTCAAAAATCCCATCTTACCTGGTATTTGTAAAATGAGTAAGCTCACCAATGCTTTACGAGGTGAGGCGGCTGAGCTTCTCAAAGACATTTCAACTGATGGTGCAAATTTTGTCAATGCCTGGAACACGGTGAAAAATTTTTACGATAACAATAGATTGTTGGTCACTAGTTTGTTGTAGAAATTAATGACTTTAGCTCCCATATCAGTGGAAACAGCTACTGAAATCTCACGAGTTCACGTTCGCAAAAAAAAAAAAAACATTTTACAGGCATTAAAATCATTGGGAAGTCCAGTTGATCATTGGGATCATTTTGTTGTTTTTCTCATCATTAGTAGACTCACACCTAATATTCAATCAAAATGGGAGGATGTTGTCGGCAAATCTAATCCTCAACAACCCCCTACATGGGATGCCATAAAAAAGTTCCTCGAAACTGAGAGGCTTGCACTTGCTCAATTGGCTGAATTGTGCGCATGAATCTATCGCAGCCATGACCTCTTCTTTGGCTAAAAACACTTTGACCTCAGCCAACTTGGCTAGAAATCAGGTTCCCAGAAAGAATCATCCTCCTTGCGCAGTATACAATGGGACACATCCTATTTTCATATGCGAGACTTTCTTAGCTAAATCGCAAAGAGAGAGAATGCAGATCCTTATGAAAAAACAATTGTGTTTCAATTGTCTTTACAAACACAAATCTCAGGATGGTAAATCCGATAAGAGGTGCAGGCAGTGCTCTGGAAAGCACAACACGCTGTTGCATCATGATAAAAAGGAGTCCGAAACAAAGACTAAAGAGGATCTAACTAAGAAATTAGAGAACAATCATACCGTGTCGTCTTCAATAGTTGTACCACCCAATTCAAGTGCGATTTTGACAGCGAACGAAATAGGTTCGAACGCTGTTTTACTCGCAACAGCATGGATTCATGCACAATCTATAGAGGGCAGAAGTCAACTTTGTCGAGCCATGGTCGATCAAGGTGCTCAATCTTCTTTCATTCCTGAAAGCTTGTGCCAATTATTATGGCTTAAGAGACAAGCAACCCGAGTCACCGTATCTGGTATCGGTGATGGTAAACAAATCATCTGCAAAAGCACGGTTAAATACATAATTTAACCTCGTTTTTCATCAAACTTTTCGTGTAAAGTTACAGCTTATGTCATTCCAAAAATCACTAATTACGAACTATTTTTAGGCTCAACTGCTGAGTGGCCTCATCTCAAAAACCTCACACTGGCTGATCCTGGTTTTAGAAAATCGGGTCACATCGATATCTTACTGGGAGCATAGATACATGCCTTGATCATTGAAGAGAGATTACGAAAGGGTCTCTCTAATCGCCATAAAAACTACTCTAGGTTCGATAGCCTCTGGATCTTCGACCTCCAAGCAACACAGCAGGTCGATATACACGGTGCATCTCTACAAATACGCCTCTCGACACATTGATACGAAGCTTTTGGGAAATCGAGGAGGTACCTCGACGAGAACATTGGACAGCAGAAGAACACGAGTGCGAGGAGTTTTACAAGTAGATTGTCATCAGAAACGACAAAGGACAATACATGGTAAGACGACCTAAAAATTCTAATTTTCCGCCCAGCTGGGGCAACTCGAGCGCGTAAGCTGTGCGAACTCAACTTAGCATGGAAAATAGATTTTCCAAGGATGCAGCTTTGAAGGAAGCATACGTCAACAACATGCGAGATTATCACGAATTAGGTCATATAAAAAGAGTATCTTCCAAATATTTAGACTCAAAACCTTCATTTTTTTCTCCCTCATCATAGCGTTTTCAAAGAGAGCAGCCCAACAACGCAGTATCGTATAGTCTTCAATGCGTTAAAAGCAACGGATACAGATTTGTCTCTCAATGATTGCCTAATGACAGGCCCAAACTTGTTACCCGAAATTATCGATATTTTCACGCGGTGGCGAAAATATCCAGTTGTTTTTGTAGTTGACGTTGAGAAAATGTTTCGGCAAATTCAGGTGCATGAGGACGATCATCATCTACAAGCTCTAGTCTGGAGAGAAAATGAAGCTGAAGAGTTGGACTGTAATATATTAACGACAATTGCATTTGGGTAGGCCTCTTCCCCCTATCTAGCAAATACAACAATTAGACAGTTAGCTGATGATGAAGCTAGCGCTTCCCCTTTGGCTGCCACAGTTTTAACAGAAGTTTACATGGACGACGTGTTATCCGGAGCTGACAATCCCGTCGAAGTTAAACTTAAACAACAGCAAGTCATCAACATGATGAAAGAGGTTTTAACCTTCGTAAATGGCTATCTAATATTAAGGAATTAGTAGAATGGCTTCCCGAGAATCTGCGAGCATCCTCTGCAGTCCTCAAAGTAGGCATTGGATACTTGGTTTTAGGTATCGCTTGGAACCCTAGTTCTGATTGTATTTATTTCAATATTGCTCATGAAGCCCTTGATAATGTAGATACTAAGCGTTCTGTATTTTCAAAAATAGCAAAACTCTACGATCCTTTAGGATGGATCACTCCCATTATCATCTCATTAAAGATTTTCATGCAATGGTTATGGTCGTTGACGAAGAATTGGGATACTCAACTTCCTGCTGATTACATGAACCGATGGCAGGAGTTATACTCTTCCCTCACACCCATATGAATTTCACGGATTTTCTGACACTTCTAAATTTGCTTACGCTGCAGTTACATATTTTCGAGTGATTGGAGAGAATTCTGAAGTATTTTTATTAGGTGCTAAGACCAGAGTGGCCCCCACAAAGACTCTGTCAATCCCTCGTCTCGAATTATTAGGTGCTCTACTTCTGGCAAAATTAACTAAACATTTCGTAGACACACTTAAGTTGACAGATGCAGGTGTTCATCTTTGGTCAGATTCTAAAGATGTTTTATATTGGTTGCGGGGAATTCCCTCTAGATGGCCTACATTTATTGCCAACAGGTGCTCAGAAATCCTCGCATTATTGCCTGATGCTTTCTGGCACCACATCAATTCGTCAGACAATCCCGCTGACGTTGCGTCACGCGGTTCGACCGCAGTTGAGCTCAAGGATAATGAGCTGTGGTGGCATGGTCCCAAGAGACTGTCAGAAAGCTCCCTGACTTGGATACAAATAAACGATATCGAATAGGATAAATCGTCTTATTCCAAGACCCAAGTAACGGATTTGCAAACACAATCCATAGTTTCATTGCTGTCTAGTGACGTGAAGCCCAACACTACAATTTGGGAGTTGATAGATAAATTCTCTGATCTTGACCATTTGTTTCGTGTCACTGCTTATATCCTGAAGTTTATTCTAAATCTGTTAGAGAAAACTTCACTAGTTAATAAAGTTTCTACGCTTCTTCAAAAGTTTCCTGCATCTTCTAACTCAAAGCCTGCACAGTTGGAATTACGCTACTCAGCACTAATTTGGGGTAAATTAACTCAACTATCCCATATGTCGCAAGCAGTGAGAATTCTTCAACGGGGGAGGAGCTAGGTAGAAACCACTACTTAAAATCATTGTACCCCGTCATCAAGGATGGAGTCCTCAGGGTGGACGATCGTCTGAAGCACTCCCTGCTATCTGATGATGAGAAATATCCCATCATCCTCCCATCGGATTCTCGATTGACATATTTGGTGATTGCTAATGCTCATAAGTCTACGATTCACGGAGGAACACAGCTGAGTTTGACTCACGTTCGACGGCAGTTTTGGACATCAAGGCTAAACTCAAGATTAAAACTTATATACGAAACTGTGTGACTTGTAAAAGATTTCAAGGAGCAAATTCGTATCAGTTGATGGGTGATCTGCCAGCTAATCGAGTGCAGCCATCTCGTCCATTCGCAAATTCTGGAGTTGATTATGCTGGGCCTTATCTTCTGCATACCTCTCGGCATCGAGGCTATAAATCTTACAATGGATATTTTGCTGTCTTCATTTATTTAAGTACTAAAGCAGTACACCTGGAAGTTGTTTCATCGTATGACACGGAATCTTTCCTTGCAAATTTCAGACGATTTGTAGCAAGACGAGGTCCATGCCTTAGTTTGAGGAGTGATCAAGGTACAAATTTTATTGGCGCAGATGCCGAACTTAGAAAGATGTATAAAAAGAGCTCTGATCACGTTTAAACGATTCAATCTGCTCTGAGTAGATATGGCACCACGTGGTCATTCAACCCACCAGCCGCTCCACATTTTGGTGGCCTTTGGGAAGCTGTAGTCAAGTCGGTCAAGAGTTATTTAAAACGAGTCGTTGGAGATACAATAATGACCTTTGAAGAATTCTCCACCCTTCTCTGTCAAATCGAGGCCTGTCTCAACTCTCGACCTCTTTTACCTCTCTCAGAAGATCCATCTGAATTATTTGTCTTAACACCTGCACATTTTTTAATAGATGAATCTTCTATGTTGATAGCAGAGCCCGACATTAGCAACGAGAAGCTGGGTCCGCTACAGAGATGGCGAAGGACGACTTAGTTCGTACAACGATTCTGGAAACACTGGTCACCCGACTATCTCCATCAGCTCCAGCGTCGTAGCAAATGGAAAGATCGTCAGCCTGAATTCCACATCGGAGACCTGGTGCTGATTCACAGCGAGACAACTGCCCCTACCCGCTGGCCACTAGGTAGAATTGTCAACACATTCCCTGGCAATGATGATCTGGTCCGAGTAGTTGATGTCCGCACGGCCACCACCACGCTACGTCGACCTATCTCCAAACTAGTGAAGCTATTGGACAATCCCACATCAGAAGAGAGAAGAGCGAAGACCGAAGCCCGAAGATTGTTTCTATGCGATTCAACAATGAATATTTTGCTATTTAATTATAATAGTTTCGAATTTAATTGTTGCGGGCTGTTCAGTTGATTATTCAAATTTTGATTGTTTTTTTTTTTTGCTCTCAAATTGAAATTGCGATCAAGTTGTTGACTTAGAATAATTTTGTAACTTTTGCCGTTTACAAACTTGATCCCAATCTCTGTCATTATGCTTTTAAATCATTTTAATGTCTTAAAATGAGGTGGGCGCAATATTTATGATCTACATATGTAACTACACACAATCATTCTCTAACTCACTCACTCACACTTCAGTTGACTACAACACACACACACTATAGCGCTGCGAGCGCTTCTACCGCGCCGGGTTTCAGGAGAGTCAGTCTCTCGTCGGATCGCCTCGACAACACACACGCTACCCTTCACCTCGCCACTTTTTATAGTGAATAAAGAATCACCTCAGTTGCAAGAAAATAGTGAACTAAATTATTTCTCGACCTTTCCCTTACCGCTCTCCTATCGTAACAAACACACTTATAATTTATTATTTATTATTATTTTTTATTATTACTCTATACATATTAAAATTATTCGACTGATGTGTACTAAGGAAAAAAAGATAAATGTTATTCTTAAACTTTCAAGACTTTTTTAAGTATATGAGTTAACGGTTGAGGCGTCTAGTCGCTAAACATTTTAAGCATTGCATCGAAACAGTCATTGTTATAAACTGCTTCGTTATAAACGCATTCCATTATTATAGAACACATTTTAAAATGCGCTACTAATTTTCGCTGAACCGATAATATTTACTTAGAGTAGAAAAGGTTAGAAAATAATTCAAAGACAGGTATATAAGTATTTCTTTCTGTGAATTTCGGCACTTTAAGTGCTGGGCAAAAAAGGTAACAATCGCATGTGATGCGTTGTAAACAAGATCTACCGTCTCAAGGCAGACACCGACGCCAAGTCACGAATTCCTACTCCACAGGCAGTCCAACCTTTTCAAGGCCTAGCGCAGACATTTCCATGACTCACAGTATCCCCACTCCGCAAATGGTTCGACTGCGCCGAGGACTGGCGCCCAATGAGATCAATGGGGACTACAGCCCTTCTTCCCCTGGGGGTTACGGCCCATGCAAAGGCGGTAGTGGCCTGAGCGGTTTGCACGGCCTACAATCTTATGGGGAATACGGCCCATGTGCCAAAAGCCTCTGGGGGTTACAGCCCATGGGCTGTAGTCCCCATTGTTTATCTACTAATATTACATCGGGAACTTATATTAATCAAAATAAAGTTCATAAAATTCATGAATTTTTCCCCGCAGTACCACCTGGATATAAGATTATTGAACTTCCTAAATAATTATATATCTCCCTATAGGAGGATAAGATGGCCGCCGCCCGGCAAACACGTGTAAAGAGTGCATGCTCGAAAAAATAGAGTAGAAAGTGAATTTAGAGGAAAAGTTGAGTGCTAGTGAGCAAAATAAGGGAAAGTGTAATAAAAGCTTCGGTTTTAAAAAAGTTGGGAAAGAAAGATAAAGCCAATAAGAGAAGAAAGTATGGAGAAAACCAAGAATAGAAAAGTGAGGTTAGAAAGGACTGTAGAAATGTGGGGTGAGGAAGATTGGAGGCTGAAAAATGGGATATATAGAATATTAGAGTTAATGAAAAGAAAAATAAAGAAAGGAAGGGACACAAGGGGGAAAATTAAAAAGGCGAGGGAAATATTGGAAGATGCACTAAAGGAAATACAGGAAGATAAAGAGGAGATAAAAGAGCGTATGGAGGAGAGCATGACAAGGAATAACAAATCAACAAAGGAGACAGAGGAAAAGGTAAAAAAATACCAGGAAGAGATGGAAAACTAAAGCAAAAATGGGAAGGACACGAGACCAGGTGCAAAATCGAACGGAAGAATGAAGACGAAAGGTTGAAGGACATGGAAGAAAGGATGGAGGGATTGGAAAAGAGGACGGGAAATAACAAGAAGCTAACAGAAGTATATAAAAGAAAAAGAATTAAAAACAATATGATTATAACAGGGATTGAAGAGTGGGACGACGAGAGTGAGATAGAAGAACAAGTCAAAAGGTGGTTTGAAGAAAAGTTGGGAATTAATCCGAAAATAAAAAGATTCTGGAAAATAAGGACAAAGAAAAGTATGATAGGAATAGAATGTGAAAGTTGGAGCGAAAAAAAGAAAAATATGGTGAATAAAAATAAGTTCAGAGGAACTAGGATATATATAGAAGGGGACTTAACAAAACAGGAAAGAGAAAAGCAGTGGGAAATTAGAAAAGAGAAAAAAAGATCTCGCTATCCAGACGCCTCTTCGCGGTTCCGCATAGCCGTCGACACCACTGCAGCAGCGTAGTGTTCTTAGAGGTAGAGAAATCGCACAAGTTGCAATTTTTTTCTGATTTCTTCTCGCGAATCGCGAGTCAGTGACGACGCGAGAAATTTACACATACTTTTTTCGCGTCTTTTAGTTCGTTTTGGCTATTAGTCATACCTAAATTCAATTTTCATCTCATGAATATTCCAATATAATTACGGTAGTGCGCGTAATGGTCGTTTCTCTTACTCGAGTAATTAGGCGTTAAACGGCAAAATACTCTTTCTTCTCCGCGCTTCTAATAAGTGACGTTGATTTTGCGCGTAAACTAAGCACGGAAATCACGAAGTTTTCTCTGCCATCTGAAGGGAGAAATATTCTACCTTCACCACGCCAACGACCGCACACCGCCTCGGCAATAATTCAACGAACATCACCGCGGCAGTAAATATTTTCTTTGAATAAACACAACAGTTAACAGCAAATTTTCTAGCGTTTGTGAAATTTCATAATCTCGCAAAAATAAAATGAGTGATCAGCTTAATCAATTCGACAGTTACGGATTTTCAACTACGGTCATAGCAATTTTTTCGCCGCATCAATCACCTCAAGACATCGTCGAGCAACGGTTATAATTTTTAACAAGCGCCGTGAGTGCGAGGAGTCGATCTCCTGGTACACTTATATTTTTTCTGATTAAAATTATTATCTTTCTACGTAAAATTACTCAGCTCGGAACTACTCTACTATATTTGGAAGTGTTGTACTCGTTGATTCACAGTAATCTCTTACGGTGCACACGACCGTCAATTAACGAGCCGAGACACCCGCTGATTCCAATCATTTTTTTCCTTTACTCAATAATTTTTTCTTATTATTAATTAATTAATGAAAATGCCAGGAGAATCGATTTTAGTTCGAAAAAATTTCTTTTAATTTTTCCGAATACTTTTATATCGATTTGACAAATGCGAAACTTATATCTTATTTTTTCTTATTCATATTACAACATTTACAATAATTCATAACAATTTATGTACATTATATTTACTATATATTTATAAATATTTTCACGCATTATAATATTTTGTGTGGCGCTGGCAGGAGGAGTACTCCTCGATCATTATCATTTTTAATGCCGAGTGCTCGCATGTGAGAGAAAATTTCAAACACTCCAGTGGTTGACTCACAATAGTCTCTTATCCCGGGGTGCAAAAGATCTATTCCATCACGCGAAACATCGTCGCGATTATTTCGTTATATAAAATCTCATACTCGTACATGGGAAATTTCCTGTGTTCTGTTTGTCGATTCACAGAGATCTCTTACGGCAGACACGGGAGACCTACCTATCACACGCGATTTTAATTCGAATATTCTTCAAATATAATGTACCGAGAGTATCTCTTCACCACTGCCAACCAATTTTAAGATATATTCATATTCGCAATAAACAAGTCTGTAAACACACATTTTCAAACGATAGAATCGACGAACTTTCACAAACAAAATTTAAATTCGAATCAGTCAACATGCAATCATAATAACCCTTCTACCCATAATTTAGAAACAAACACTCATAGGCACATCAACTTTGATTTTCCGTTACCTAATCAAAATAATACAGTAAACACATCTGGCAATAACAATCGACCCATTGTTCGCTCTAACGACGAATTCAAACAAATACACATGCCCTTCTGGCAACATGACCCGATGACGTGGTTCGGTATGTACGAATGCCAGCTTCTTATTCAAAACAACACTGACAATAATGTTAAATTCATTAATGTTATGCCAAATCTAAACCAAAATATAATAGCGGAAATCTCGGATAATATCAAACAACTTAGGACTAATAATCGCTACGACGCGCTCAAAAATTTCTAATTAAGAAATACACGCAATCGGATGATTCTAAACTTCAAAAATTATTCCGAAACTGCCAAATGGGCACACGAAAGCGATCGGCATATCTCAGCGAGTTAATTAATCTAGCGGGAGAGGAAATGCCGCGTGCATTAATTCTGAAAGCATGGAAGGCAAACCCGCCACCTAATATTCGCGTTTTTCTTGTAAACGAACCCACACCGGAGAATGAGAGTGCCGCTGTCGTGTACGCTGACCAGGTGCACACCAACTTATACGACGCGAGTGCACCAATCTGCGAAATTAAATCGACAGAAGCGCAGTTACTCTCAGAAGTAATCACGAAAATGGATGCTCTTTATAGTAAGGCAAATCATAAGTATAGTAAGGAAAATATATAGAATATATTAAGGAAAAGCTAAAAATTGCTTGGTGTGAATTCCAGAAATGGTGCAAATCGGGTATTTGTAGGCCATCCAAAAGTCCATGGGCTACACCTATTCATATGGTATTAAAAAAGAATGGGGAGTGGAGGATTTGCGGAGACTAGCGCAAGTTAAACGAAGTTACGGACCGGATAGATACCCTATTCCCAACTTGCATGACTTCTCCAGCAATTTGTATGGCAAAATTATTTTCTCCGTTCTCGACTTGGAGAGTACCTTTCTACAGATCCCTCTCTTTCCGGAAGATATTCCTAAAACTGCAGTTATAACGCCATTCGGCCTCTACGAGTTTCTCGTGATGACCTTCGGATTTCGAAACGCATCTCAAACTTTTCAAAGATATGTCAACAGGGCATTACGGGACCTAGATTTTGTTTTCGCTTATATCGACGATATACTGGTGGCATCCGCCTCACCCGAGGAACACGAAAAGCATCTTAACACGGTGCTCGAAAGACTGCAGGCTTTCCACCTGCATCTAAATCTAAAAAAATGCATTTTTGGCGCGGACGAATTAATTTTTTTGGGCCACACCGTTAGTAAGGGCGGTCTTAAACCAGATCCGAAATTGGTGGCAGCCATTCAAACCTTCCCAAAACCTAACATAACAGACGACTTGCGTAGATTTCTTGGCTTGGTGAATTTTTACAGAAAATCTATACCCCAAGCGGCCGAAACACAGTCGCATCTGCATGCATTGATTAAGGGTAACAAGAGAAAAGTCAAAACTCCGTTAATTTGGGACGTGAGCGCGGATGATGCCTTCGAAAGAACCAAACGTCCTATAGTCAATATTGCCAATCTAGCTCACCCGTGTGAGAACGCTGAATTTACACAGATCATAAACCCTTAATCCATACACTTTCGCAGAATCCGGACATCTGCCCACCAATTCGCACTCGCCGACTATTTTCTATTGCTCAATTCGATATTGCAATCTGTTATCTGCGGGTTGAAGACAACATCGTGGCGGATTCAATGTCGTGTATCGATTCATCTATCGCGCCAAATATTTTCAATTGGCAAGATGAAGTATCGACCGGTGAATCCTTCGTAAAAAAAAACCCTTGCAAACATAACTACCTTTCAGATTCCTACTTTTTTCACTCTAGTTGAACGATGAGGAATTTAAAGAAATCCTTGCAGATCCGGGTCACCTTTTGAGAGTAACTAAGCGACACTGGGGACCCATACGCGTTGCAATCTATTGCAATTTTTTCGCACAACCTTTAACAACGTTCACCCTTCCGCACGCGTAACGGACAGGTTAATTAGGCAACATTACGTCTGGCCTAAAATGCATTTACCTATCAAAACGCTCTGCCAAAGTTGCATGGAATGTCAACGCATCAAAATACCTCGAGAAAATAAATTTTTGCCTTCGCACTTCATAATGCCGGATGCACGCTTTTCATATGTACATATCGACATAGTCGGCCCGCTGCCTCCGAGCGAAGGCTATAAATATTTATTAACAATGATGGACAGATTTTCTCGGCGGCCAGAGTCAGTGCCATTTTATGATATAACGACACCCATCATGGCGCGCGCGTTCTTTGATACCTGGGTGGCGCGTTTTGGTGGACCAGACACCTTATCTACCGATCAAGGACGGCAATTTGAATCACAATTGTTCAACTCTTTGCTCGAACAGATCGGCAGCGAAAGGACGAGACCTTTTGCCTACCATCCGGAATCGAACGGCATGATCGAGAGGTGGTACAGACAACTAAAAATCGTGATAATGTGCCTTACAAGCAGCCCCGACTGGACGAGAGTCCTTTCAACTGTTTTATTAGAATTACACACTAGAGTGCGACTAGATACAGTCGCTTGTCCAGCGGAGCTCTAGTTCGGCACAAAATTAACAATACCGGACGATATCCTCGAATTTCGGGACTAAGCCACCGACGGTGACTTATTTTTGTCGGAATTTAAAGGATACAGGTAGCGAATAAAGCGCGTGCCGCACAAGTCGTAACACACAAAAATTCCATCAAACCTTTCGTCTGTAAAGGTCTACCATTGCACACATGTTTTCGAAAGGATTAAAGCAGTTAAACCACCTCTAACACAGCCCTATACCGGTCCGCATAAAGTAATATCGCAAAATCCAGCGGGCGCATTTATACTATCGAGAAAAACGGAAAAGATATACCCGTTAACGCACAACGCCTCAAACCGGCTTATTATTTGGAGGAAGAATATAAACAGTTAAATCTTGAAGCGAGTCATTCTATCTCTAATATTGGCCATAATGCAGGTGGAGGCACATTGCAACATTTTCTATCGCTTAACATCAATTTACCCTCAAAAAGGACTGCTTGGCAGCTGGTCGATCGCGCAGGGAACTCAGAAACCTTCTCCCAGGCTGATGACACAGCACCGCGTACATCAGCACTCCCCCGTCTCCTTACCCAGGGTTCAAATAAAATCTCTAAGCAAAACAGCATAGTTGTGCAGGCTCAGGTCCATCGGAGCGGCGACGCGGACGAGTCGTCAATGAGGGGGGACGAACATGACTATGATACAATCCTTCTGGAAATTAAATAATGACATGGATAAAAATCTGAACACAATAGCCAAACGCACGACACATAAAGCGCATAACGCACAAGGCGCTCCAGCCACTTGCGCACCTAACAGGGTCAGTACAGTTCCCTCCATTCTTAATTACAATCAAACAAACAAATCGTCTACACAATTAAAAAGAAAAAAATTAATTCCAAATATTCTAAAAAAAAAAGAAAATTAGACATTCT
This sequence comes from Megastigmus stigmatizans, assembly GCA_900490015.1. Lineage (NCBI taxonomy): Eukaryota > Metazoa > Arthropoda > Insecta > Hymenoptera > Megastigmidae > Megastigmus > Megastigmus stigmatizans. The sequence goes on along the minus strand of UELV01134778.1, from coordinate 2,427 downwards.
CGAGACGGATCGATTAAAAAGTGCTCCAGCTAAAAGCACAAAAAGAACTAAAAAAGTTAGATTTAATACTAACATCGAGATTAGATATGTACCACTATCCTCGCACTCTCACTTCAAAAAAACCCTGTTACTGCGTAAAAACGAGTCATAAGAGCAGCTGGAGGAGAGGAGTCACCCTCGCAATCAACTAACAGGTCTTAACCAAGCAATTTTTTCTTTATATCACTTGCAGTTTCCTCCCGGCTCTGGTTTAACTTGCTCAAAGCAATGTCTTCTCTCAGCAGTTGTACCAGAGTCGAGGATGTCCCTAAGGACTTCAAGGAGCGTCATCATTTGCGTACGGCGGAGATCCATCTCCTTACTTTTATGGGGGAGTTTCTCCCCATAATAAGTGAGCGTCTTAACGCTCTCTCACATGCCATCTCTCACATGGGCGGCACCGTGATGCGTGTGCCGCCCTCTGTCGACCGCAGGCTAGCCACCCTGTTCATGGGAGATCAGTTTGTCGTGACCCTTCTCATTTACAATATGCAGCGGGTCTCTAAAAAGGCCATCTACGACACCGTGTTCGTTAAGGGCCAGCGCTGTAGTGCGCGCATCACGTGCGACAATATAGCGTCCGCCACCCTAATGCCGTGCGAGGCGCAGTTTAATAAAATTTATTTCAAAGGTAAGGGGGCTCCTCGACAGGCAGACGGTGCGTCAAGATATGCCCTTACAACGGTAAGGAAGATCCCAGCCCTATGCTGGAGGTACGTTCAATTCCTCTCACGCCCTCTGCCTGCTTCAGAGCTCTCCGCTTGGATCCCGTGTTGGCTCACATTCGTATGTTTTTGGATAATAATGTAAAATTGGCGTTTGTCACTGCATTGTAGGGGTGGCGTACGACGTACGCGAGAATCGGGACGCTTTGATTCCGGTCACAGGCAGTACCGGGCTGCTCGCGGACTGGACAGAATGCTGAAGGACGCGCGCCAGTTCAGATATTCCAATATCACCATCGGGGAATGGTGGCCTGTGGAGGTGTCGGATTTCGAAAGAATTCTGAATTGTAACATAGTCAGCTCGCGGGGCAACAAGCAACCGACGCCTCTCACATGCGTTGATTTGCGCGGCGTGCTACTCACCTCCACGATCCTCGAGACACTGACCCAAAGCGTTTTCTATACGGACATGGATTATAAGCCAAACTACGGGGTTTTTCGAGAAACGGGTATGCCTCGAGGACGCTGAGCCGCTGTCCATACGCGACAACCCGACAATGAGCCTGTCTTGGATTCATCAGCATCTTTCCGGCGGACTTGGTCACGGGCAGGTACTGACATCCTGGTTGGAGGGTCGGCCCAGCGAGACCCTGACGCACCTGAGATTGTACAACTGCCCACAAATATGTGTGGAGCCTCTTTTCAGATTAATTCAGGATAACTCGGTGCTCAGGGAGCTCAGCCTCGTCGACTGCTCCAATATAGATCAGGATCAACTCTCAAGTTCTGACAGCTCCCCGAGAGGGTTTTTAACTCTACAAATGCGTTAAATAGTTAAACTAATAATGTATTCAAGTATATATTGAATTATATAAAATAGACGCGTTTACTTTGTACGTCTAGTGTTTAGTAGGGATCCTGATCAGGTATACTGATTAATTTCCATGCCTATTATTTGAACTAATTTTGAGTCTTTGGGGTCGATAAACGGGTACCAGTTTCAACTAATAAGAGCTTAATAATCATGATTGGTCGTGCGGATTAAGGCGTTTTTCCTATATTATTTTAGTTTTTTGCAGGGTTCGGGCTCGAATCTCGACCATGTCAATTTTTTTTTTTTTTTTTTCAAAAAGCTCAATATATCGTCAAAAATAATACATTTCTTAATATTCAACAATATAAATGTAGCAGAGTAAATTAATTCAACTATTAAAGAATTTTTATTTGTATTATAATTAATGTTAAGCAGTTTTTTTTTAAATAAGTAATTATTTAATATAATATTTGCAAGGATTTATATTAGTTTATACTTTGCTAGACTTGAATGCTAATTTATACTTGAACTCCAGTTTATACTTTGCTATAAATAATGTGAATATATAATATTATATTATTTTTTTAATTGGATTAACTGAAGAAAATATGTATTTTATTCTCACGTTATGCTACCCTTTGCAGATTTCTTGCTTATAAGTGTTTTGCTCTCCAGTTGAACATTTTAACGTTAAAAAGTAGTTCCCTGATTTGTACATTTTTGATTCAGCTAGATACAAACTCCTCGTTGAAAGTTACATAAGGTCTGACCTTGGATGTTTTCATTTTGTTTAAACCATATGGGATCGTTAGGCGTTACCATACTTTCCACATGGTTGACACACTGAGTTTCATTTGACCTCTGTTCGTACTCTAGAGGTTATGGTGACCTCATACTTTGATACATATC
>UELV01134775.1:0-11996 GCA_900490015.1 Megastigmus stigmatizans | reverse complement strand
AATAAATAGCGTGCCTGCGACAGGCTTTTGGATATTCCGCTAGACTCACTCATTATGTTTTATTTGTTAAAATCGAAATAGTTTGCCTCCCAGAGGTCTTTTGTAATTATTTATTTGCCTATTAAAGGACTTAAATTGTTAAGGATCAACTCCAATTTGTAGAGTGTGAACTTATTTATTTTCATTATTTAATATTGTCGCATGTGCGTGTACGTGTCTGTCCACAACCCGAAACTCAGCTCGAATGTCTCTGACCGTTCGACCTCACGACTGTGCCTCTGGCTAGTCGCTCATTCAAAACTTTACCTTGTGCAGAGTGTAAAAATTATAAAGATTAAAATTTAAAATCAATCGAGTGGCACTGCTCGAGTTTAGAGTAATCGTACTGAATAAATCTAAAAATACAGTGCCTGGTGCCCTGATCTAAATCTGCCTGTGCAGATATCAAACCTTGATTCAAATAATTAATAAACATTTGGACGGAAAATTAACCGTGCCTCCGAATTATAAACACGGGGAAGCTACCGAGTCGCTCCCACGCTCAGTCAAATTCCTCCGTTATAAGATGTAATAATACAAATTTAAATTAGATAAAACAAAATAAAATAATGTAAAATATAAAATATAAAATATTGCACACTTATTCGTCAGTCATAGTCACAGTTGCTATTACAGAGTCTTAAATACTAGAGATTTTTCACAGCAAGTCAGTCTTATAATAAATAGTAATATCACAGTGTGCAGTTTGTATAAAACAGTTCAAAGCAAATAAATTTAAATATAAAAGTGTGTTAATATCTATCAGTCAAGGAGCTAAAATTTAACACGTACACGTATCATTCACTCCTCTCACTCATCCCTTAAATACACTCATACCAATAAAAGAAAGGTTTATATGGGACGGCACGTAATAAATTAACACATAGGAATGTTAATCGAGTTCGAAGAGGTACTCCTTAACTGCGTTCTTAAATCTACTGAGAGAAGGAAGGTTCCTAACCTCAGCAGGTAATGAATTCCAAAAATGCGCACCTTGAACTTGGAAAGACCTCTTTCCAGTCTCAGTGTGCATCAGGGGAGGAGCGAGTTCTTTTGTCACTCCTCTCTTGGGGCCCCTGGGTACATATCTAGAGAAGAGGCACCGTAGATAGTCTGGAAGATGCATTCGCATGATTTTGTACATAAGTACCGCCATGCAATACTGCCTGCTTGTATCAGTGCGCAGCCAGCCCAGGGTCCTTCGATGAGGAGGGACGTGATCGTCCCTCCTAAGACCCATCACGTAACGAACACATGAGTTCTGTAATACTTGCAATCGGTTTCGTATTTCCGGAGAAGCATCCAGCTATACTACCGAACAGTAGTCTAGGTGAGGGAACAGCAGTGCCTCAGCAAGCCTGCTACGCAACACCTCGGTGGTATACTTTCGGGAAAAAACGGAGACTATAAAACATATGATTAAACTTTTTCGTTAGAGCATCTACAGGGGGTTTCTATCAGAGCTTAGAATCAAGTAATACACCGAGGCTGCTGACAGAGTCGGAGTAAGAAATATCGATACCATCCCCCAAGTCAATGCGAGTGCGCTCCTCAGACTGAAAGTCTGTAACGAATTGAGTTTGAGAGAGGCATCAGCCGCCCACTCCGACGCCGCTCTGGCGGCAGCTGGAGCCTCGCTATGCCCTCCTTCAGACCACTGCACGAAACTTAAATATATATTTTCAGATCATCTGCGTAAAGTAAATGCTGGATGCCCCCAGTATGTAGCACGTCACGTACGTCATTAATGTAGAGGCAGAAAAGAAGGGGACCCAGGACTGAACCTGTGGGACTCCTAAGTTAGTGGCTAGCCACGAGGACTCGCCATTTGAATTGGCAAAAACTGCCTGCTGTCTATTGGAAAAGTAGTTTATCCACATGAGAGCAACTCTGGAGAACACCATGGACCGTAGTTTGACGAGCATACGAGATGGCAGTATGGTGTCAAAAGCCTTACTGAAGTCGCAGAGAAGTAGTAGTGTTATCAGTTTTTTGTCAATTCCTTTTCGTATGTCTTTTGTGAGCTTCAGTAGTGCAGTCTGCGTAGAGTGAAAAGGTCGAAATCCGGTCTGGCAAGGGTCAAGTACGCGAGAGACTGCAAGATTCTCCTGCAGCTGCTCATACGCTATCCTCTCCAGCACCTATGAAAGATAGCATAAAAGCGCGATTGGACGATAATCCGCCGGAGAAGAATGTGTTTTACACTTTTTAAGCGGGATAACAAGCGATTTCTTCGAAAGGGCCTGAAATACGCATTTAGATAAGGAGGAGCTAAGCAGCTTAATAATGAGATTTCCCATTACTGGAAGCGCCTTTACAATATCAGCTTGCGGAATGCCGTCTATCCCTTATACCTATGATGAAAAGTGCGAGATGGCGAGAATTACGTCATTTAAATTAATGTTTTTGAAGCGAAAACCTTCATCAGCAGCTTGGGAGATTATTTTCTCGCTCTCTGCACTATCATCCTTAGGAGATATAGACACGCCATCAAAATGTTTTTTGAGCTCGTCTAACGAAAAGCCATTGAACTCTCCCTCACGTCCGGGCAGAAGCCCTAGGCTCTGTAGTTCTTTCCAGACATTATCACTAACAAGAGCATCGAACAGCCTATCATGGTAGTAAGATGTCCTAGCAGTCTCAGTGCGTTCGTCAGTCTGCTTTCTGAGTACAATGAAAGCCTCCAGCAGCGACGCGACCCCCATACGTTTGTACCGTGCGTCACGTTTTCTGTATAACTGAATCAACTCAGCACCAACCCACGGCAGTTTGCCCTTTTTCGGAACAAATGTTTCAATGGGGGCTAATGTATTGATAGCCGTCGTGAGATTGCTGCAGAGACAGTCCAGTACCAGTTCAGTGTCAACGACCGCAGCATCGAATGGCGACCAGTCACAGTTAGAAAGTTATGCAGTGAGTAAGTTAGGGCATATATTTTTAAAATCACTATATTGAAAAGAATTCACTGGAGTTTATCCAAAAAAATCAAAGTTTTTAGTGAAAGCAATCTTGGGCGGTCTATGTATCGCATAACTGCGATAAATAGGGGGGGTCAGTCACAATGTTGTACACTGCAGAAAATGTACTCCAGGATGCCCGGCTTTTCGCTTTGCTCTGTATTGGAAGTGGCTAAAATGTCACATTTAAAGTGTGACTTAATGTAGAGTGCGACTCCACTTCCCCTTATATTCCTATCTTGCCTGATAACCTTATAACCCTTGATCTGAGTGACCTCATCGCTTACATTCGGCCCCAGCCATGTCTCAGCAGCGCAAAATAGGTCGTAAGACGAACCATCATAAAGAAATTTACGGGTCTGATAAATGTGCGCCCTCAAAGAGTTCACATTCAAAAAACCCGCACGCAACCTCCCCTTAATTCTTCCTTGCTCTCCAGCGACGGAATTATCTAGTCATTTTTTTTTTGAGTTTTTTTTTGGACTTATTCTTGCTTCGATTACATACTTTAATGTCTTTAGATACTTTAATATCTATATCATTTCTCTTCGTCCAACCGCTGATATCGATATTTGTTGAGTTTTCTGGAAAGCTGAACCAACAGAGAAGTCGTACCCCCCGAACCGCCTCCGGTTTTGGATGGATAAAGAGGAGTGACCGTCAGTATGTTGTCCTTTTTAAATGTTGGAAGGACAGTGCAGAGCACGACAAAGATATAATCTTCGAGCGCAATATTAGAAGCAGAGTAGTCAACAGTACTCGAGATTACGAGAGCTGCGCCCTCTGCACCACCTTCATTCGTTGTCTGTGCATGTGTGATGTGATCTTTTTGTTGTTTTTGTGTGAGTTAGTGTCACTAACAGAAATATTCTGCGCGTTATTGATAATGTTATTGTCTAGTGTTAGTGCGTCTGGGATAGTTATGTCGGAGACGGTTTGTACCACGGCCGCCACCCCAGTGGTAATATGTCGAAATTATTGTAAACTGCGTCGAATTCTTCATTTAATTTTGCGTCAAGTGTATTTAATCTATTTAAAATTTTTTTTTGAAAGTCTTGAAATTTATCCTCTAAAATTAAATTTATATTTTCTTCAAAAGTTACTAATTTTTTCTTTAACTCATTAAGCCCTTAATGGACGATTTTTTTATACTTTTTTCAACTGCATATTTGAATATGAAATGTCCTACGTAAAATTGTCCGATCTTTCGATTAGCGGTGTCAGAAATCAATAAAAATTAGTTTTAAAAAAGTTACAATTGTTTATTTAACAAAAAACGTGAATTTTTAAAAGAAAAAAATTTTTCATTTCTTATTTTTGTATCGAAACCATCGGAGGATTTCATAGACTTGTATATTTCTTGCGTCCATGGACCCTAACCATTAAAACTTTGTCGATATTTTTCGATTTCATTCATTAGAAGCCGAGATATATCAATTTAAGTGTTTGATGTAATATAAAATTCAGTAATTCCGAAATATGTAGTATACATAAATTTTTGCTACGACTCTCATTAATTGATTTAGAAAGCTTGCATTTTAAGCTTTAATTTCATTTTTTAGTCGACTCTGTACGATTTTTTTAAATCAAGATATTGAAATTTAAAGATTTAATAATCTTAAACTACGAACCTGTAAGTTCTCATGTTGGTGCAAAGTATGGAAATATCAAAACATGAGTTTTTTTATTGAAGCTGCGATATCTCGACTTAAAAAAATCATTTATAGCTTACTAAAAATGAAATTAAATCTTAAAGGATAAGCTTTATAGAGAAATTAGTTAGATTAATGGCAATTTTTTTTTGTTAAATCGTATACTGTAAAAATACGAAATAATACATGTTTTAGGTACTAGACATTATTTCCAACATTTGAAGTACAATATCTTGGCTCCTAATGAATGAAATCGAAAAAATTCGACGAGGCTTTAAAGTTTAGGGTCGATGGACGCAAAAATTACTCTAACCACAAAAATCCACTGACGATTTCAATGCAAGAATACTAAATGAAAAAAAAAATTCACTCATAATTTTGTGTTTTTTGTTAAATAAATAATTATAATTGTTTTAGTATGCATTTTCTTGAAATTTTGACTAGATAGATCGAAAGTACAGACAATTTTACGTAGGAAATGAGATATCCTGATTTTTTTCACAATCGATTTCATATTCAAATATGCAGTTGAAAAAAGTATTAAAAAATCGTCCATTCAGCGCTTAATGGATTAATATGGCGGATTAAAAATGGCGACTGAATTAAACAAATTTTTATAAAAAAAAATAACACAGATCTGCAAAAAAAGGGTTGTGATTGTTGTTGGATAGCTGAGGGTCATTTTCGAAGTGATTTTCTGCATAGAAACACAATCCGTGTTCAAAATGGGACCATCATGTCAGGATTTTGAGATATTTGAGGTTATGTACACAAGAAATGGCTTTTTGGCTACTTTTGAGGTTATGTACAGAGCGCATAAAATATTTTTGTTCTATCCTATCTATTTCATCATTTAGTACTACCCTTACCCTTCAAAGTACGCAATCGTAAGAGTGAGTCGCGATAAACCATTAAAACCTGAACCCGTAAACCCTGAAACCCTAGACCCTAAGCCATTAAATCCTAGACGCTTAAATCTAAACCTAAAGACTTAAAACCTGAAGCCTTAAATCCTAAGCCTTTAACATGAAAATGAATTTATCGATCACCACGAGCCAAGGCATTCTTAGAGGATATAATACTCTTTATCTTCAATGTTAGGAGAACTGTATCTATGTACAGACAACAACCAACAAGAAAAATTTATAGAATATGATAACTCCAAGTAAAACGAAATTGAGAAAACTAAAATTTTGAAATATAATTGGAAAGGGTTGTAATTAATTAAACATATTATTCGTAAATAAAGTGTTTCGGGCATGAGACTGCCTGCTTGCCCATCTTCAGTATAAGATACAGACAACTCTTTCTTAGACACAAAAATTAAAAAGAGTTAATAATTAAATATGTAAGGACCTCTATAGCCGAGTTGAGGAGGGACATATGATTACATATAAACTTGAAAACGTTTTGCCGCTGAAAGATTAGAATACTGCCTCTGTTAGTTAGTGGTGATCGATAAATACTCTTACATATTGTAAGAATTTTGACAAGAAATCAATTCATTATCACCCTAAACCCTCAGACCAAAACTAGGGTAAAAAAAGCCATAACTTTTGAAGGAAAAATCATACAGCACAATTCGAATGCGCATTTTGAAGGTAAGAATAGTACTGAATGATGGCATAGATATAATAGAATAGAAAAGTTTTGTGCACTCTGTATATAACCTAAAAAGTAGCCAAAAAGCCATTTTTCGAGTACATAACATCAAATATCCCAAAATCCTGACGTGGTGGTCAAATCTTGAACTCAGATTCGGTTTCTACGCAGACAATTACTTCGGAATCGACCCTCGGCTATCCAACCACAATTAGAACCCTTTCTTTGCGAAATAATGTAGTATATTTTATAAAAAAATTTAATATAGCCGCCATTTTGAATCCACCGTATTAGGGGGCGAAAAATATGCCACGGCTTTCAAAATCAGATGGATAAACCTACAATTTGAGGGGGATAAAGCTTGTAGGTCTCAATTTTCTCAATTTTGGACAGGTGGTAAATGGTTTTAAAACGAATACCTCATTTATATAATATATATTGTTTATAAAATCTAATTTATAAAAAAATAAGATAATTTTAAGTTTATTTATTTAGAATTTATTCATGAATTATATTGTAAACAACTTTTATTGATGTATATCTAACTTATAACCTGTGATGCGTAATAGGTAGAAATCGCGATATTACGTGCCTTCACGAGCAACGACCGGACACGCACAGTTAATTAAGTTAATTGCCGCGCGCGAGTGAGGGAAGCATCTACCGGGGGTGCTACCGCAAAGATTCGCGAGTGCGAGCGAGAGAGAGATAAGATGCGATCGAGAAGATCGCGGCCCGCGCCCGAAAAGCTCGGGAGAGAGACCGCAGCATCGAAAGCTACTAGACATGCTTCGGGTGAGGAGTGATTTTCGGTTTGGTTATTGTGATTGTGTGCGAGAAACACTGGTCTATTAGTGCAGTGAGTGGGTGAGTTGTAGCCACACTGTAATGTACTCGAGAAGAAATATCTCTTCGTATAATCGAACATCACGAGCGCAACATGTGGAGGGACGAGAATTCCACTCAGCTTCAGCAGGTTTTAGTTGCGGGTGAACGGACCGGCCTGCCGTTCACATCCAAAAAGAGGAGCAAGGAATTTCCGCACGGCACATTCCTTGCACCGAGTAAGTACGTGCTAATTTGTATGCGATTAGAATAAAGCGTGCGTAGTGTTCGAATAACAATATTCGAACATTTCTTTATATTCTCTCTCTCTCTCTCTCTCTCTCTCTCTCTCTCTCTCTCATATTCTCGCTTGGTTGCGAGGACAGTGTCGAGCTATACATGCGATGCGTTAGAGTCTATTCGAGCAGCCGTAGTACCGACCCGCCACCGCCACTCTCCGCGAGAGTTGCAGTTGGCCGGAGATCGGCCTCTGTAAGTCATAACTGAGCGTAGTCGAGTCCGGCAAGGAGAGTCGTCGGTTCACACTTAGACACACATAGCACGGAGCTCTCACGTTAGTAGTGGGCCGCGGCAACTCGTGGTGCAAGTTGCCGTCGGGCGTAGCCGATACTCCCCGGGGTAAGTACTCGTCGAGTACGACGTACGTCTCTAAGGGAAGAGTACGTCGAATAATTAACCGGAAATCCCGTTACAACTGTCAGCCTATGTGTGTGGATTGGGTGAGGATACGCGGCGTGAAAAATATTAACGAAGAATTAATATTTATTACATTCGCGCATATTGGTGTGGTACAGCGAGGGGGAGGGAAAAAAGCGAATTTTCCCTCACTGTAGCTAAGTGAGAGACAGAAAGCTGCAGATTGCGGCGAGTGCTCCCTAGGAAAAAAGGGAGCACACTAAAAAAGTGCAAAAAAGTTCAGTTATTTTGGCACAATTATTTTTTTGTCAAAATTATTTTTCGACAAAATATTCTTTTAGGTGAAAATCATTCTTTATTAAAATTATATTTTGTTAAAAATAATCTTTGTTTAAATTATTTTTCAACAAAATTATTTTTTGGCAAAATTATTTTATTTAAAATTTTTTTTTGTTATAATTATTTTTTGGTAAAATTATTTTTTATTAAATTAATTTTCGGTAAATTTTTTTTTTTCTACACGTTTTGTTTTGATCAAAATTATTTTTTCGACAAGAATATTTTTTTTATTCAAGTGCACTTTTTCAGTCGGGGACCTACGGCTGGTAGATTAGTATACAAGTGTAAATAAAGATATATTGTAATTACTAACACAGGTAAAGAACGCAGACGAAATTCTAGGCCGAATTTCCTCTATTCGTTTGTCTTGTAATAAAAATTATAAGATCCAATTCTAAAGGAGAATTGGAAAAATTTTTTCTTAGACAAAAGGTAAAAGTATTCGTGAGTTTTACGCATTGAGTGCGCAGCTGTGCTACAAAGTGTAGACAGCCGTAAAGAACTCCGAAGCGTACTTTAATCCCGGTCTCTCACATAACACTATTAGGGTTAGCAGCGTGACAGCCATTAGAACCGCCTTTATTTCGCGATTTGGGACAGGGGATAGACCTGTTGATATCAGTTAAGATAGCGGATCAGCGAGAAATGGTGAAGATGCTTTCGGAAGAAGATGTGCAGAGTTGGACGTGGACGCTATCAGCAGAGGAATTGAGCGAAACACTCAATTCGTTTGGACAGATGGTTCGAGAGTCGGCGCGATTCTAGCAAGCTTACAATTGACTGCAAGGGAATTATACTGCAGCCGATTTCGAAGAAGATGGCGTCTCAGAGGAGAGTGAAGCGCGTATCAAGAGAGAAGCGTCGAGGAGGTCGTACATCGAGGAGATGTGCTCAAAGAAAAGTGCCACAACGATCCAAGACGAATGCTACGAGAAGGGGCTGATGCACTCCCTCTCGATATACCGGAAGAGCATAGTGATGGAGTTGGATCAAGATGGTGGAGTCAGTAAGAAAGACACTGACTCAAGAGAAAAGTATCAAGTCAGACAAATGGTCAAGTCAAGAAAGGTGTAGGGGAGAGGATACTGAAGAACCCCCCACGAATAAACAGACAGAGACAGATTTCGCGGTATTGTTAACTGCAATGCAAGAAATTGTGAAACCCTCCCATGAAAGGCACGCGAGTCTAACGCAGACGATTATCAAGCAAGGAAATGCAATAAACGTACTCGATCACAAGGCTCGACACATGGACTGAGAGAAGTGAAACAGCAGAGGGAAGGAGAAATCTCACAGACACCACTCCATCGTAATCCAGAAAGAGCGAGAGTGAACTTCAGGGATACGTTTACCATCGCTTACCCTTACAATAGCAGTATGAGAGAAGAATCCATGCAGCTACAAGAGGCATCTCTCTCAAAGTCGGCAGTGAAGGAGAGAAGAGATACCCACAGAGGGTGCTCACCGCAGCGCCACGTCTCAATCAGAATCCAACAGGCGCAGCGGAGATCATGCTGATCCCAGCCACATCGCCAGTAGATGGAACTTGAAGGTCTCGGCGGCACGGCGAAGATGTCGAATCATTCTTAAGCAGTAAGAATGCGTGTGCAGCAAGGTTCACGAAGGGAGACATGCTGGCGTCTCTACTGTGCGTACTTAATGATATTGCTGGTACATGGTACAGCAGCCACAAAGAAGATTGACGGTTGTGGACGAAGTTTTGTTATGCAATACGGCGAAGATTCAGCTACACGCCTAACAAACAGGAGCTACTTAGGGATGACATCAGAAATCGATTTCAACAAGTGGGGGAATCAAGCAGTCGATTTGTGACATGTATGGAATACATGTTGCGAGAGATGAGACTGCAGATGTGGAGAAAAGAGGAAATAGACAAGATTTATTTAAACTTGCTACCTCCTCTTAAAAGATTAGTGCGTAGAGAAGAATGCGACACAATCGACGACCTGATGGATCGGTGCACAGAACCTGAATACGTATTGGAGAGAGAGAAAAGTGACAGAACACCACTCTCTCCAAGTAAGGCGGTGATTCCAGGGGCAGCATATAAACCGCAAGGAAGGAAAGCAGTAAAGGTCATCCCGAATGCTGAAGTGGCAGCAACTGAACCCAGTAAAAAATAGAGACAAAATCAGAGATGCTGACGAGCAGCACTACAAGATCTAGTCAAAGCGCTCACGAGTCACTTAGACAAGACGACCAAGACGATCGTCAAAGCGGTTCGTGAGGCGCAAAAGCCTAAGCAGACTGGAGAAGGAAGACCACCCTCCCTACAAAGTAATAGAAAGGCCCATAAAATGGCCAATTCAAAGGAAATAATAGCAAAATGACCAATACAAAGGGCAAAACGGCCAAAACAACAAAAATAGCCATGAGAGTAGCCATATCAAAGAGCCATTATAATGCTAAGTTTGTGGTAAAGACGGTGTAAGGAGACACAAATGCCCAGTCTGTTCAGAAAACGAATAGAAGAGAGTGTAGACGAGGTTGCTACACTCCTAGAAAGCATTAATGTCAGCGAAATGGTGTTAGACGCAACCTCGTAAGATTCACCAAGCGATATTAAAAACTCTGGCGAACAAACGGAGGTCAACCTGGAAGACAGATGGCGGTTATAAGGTGGCAGTGGATGGTTTCCAGTTCCGCGCTCTGTATGGTGCAGGTGCATTAATAACTGTCATGGGTCTGATTGGCTTGCAACTCGCGAGTGCATGCAATCGTAAACCGATGACTAGCGAGTGCGCAGGAGGAGAGGAATTCGGCTCAGTACACCATTCGCGTACGAATAAATTGACATTAGTGGATGCTAATGTCAAAGTCGATCTGCAGTTAGCAGCTGTAACTGAGATCGGCGTAACTTCTTTTGTTCTGTCGGTCTCGACAACGTCACAGCAGAAAAACGCGCACAAGTAGAAGAGCTTATTCGTAGAGAAGTTGGAGACGAACCGATCACTCTAGGGTGTATGACATGATTAAACCATAAGATTGATGTGTTGGACTGTGTGACTGAATTGTTTTCTGCTCATTTGGAGGGACAGAAAATTTGACTGTAATGTTAGTGATGTCATGACCAGCTATGAAGGGTGAAGAGGATTTTGTATACTGTATGAGAAATGAGGAATCATAAATTATGAAGAGGTCAAGCCAAGTATGCGCTTGGTGGTCTCTTTGCATGGAATGGTAGGTTGGCGATGACGGTAACAGATAGAGTGAGAGTGAGTCGATGCTTGCTTGTAGATGGTTAGACGCTAGGCTTACATTCGAGGCAACCGCCGCCCGCGATTCAGCACGGACGGAGTCAAGCTCAGTCCGGAGCGACGAGAGACTCGCTTTTGTGCCCTCAATGTCGGTTCAGAGCGCAGAGAATTCTGCGCAGAGTGCAGTGAATTCATTTTTATGCTCTGTAAAGTCAGTTTTGAAAGCTGCAGCCCAGTTTGTAAACCACAATGGTGGGCCCTCGTCCATTGTCACGGCAGTGTTGGTTGGCGAGCACAGGGAAATTGAAGAGGCTTGTCGCTTTGAGTGCGCGAGATTTGCCACCGGCGTAACGTCGGCTAAAATTGGAGCTGGCGGGCTGGAACAGCCTGATCCGTCACCAGGCTGTGTTTAGGTAGTGGGCTCGGTTTTTTGATGAGTATTTGCAGCTGCACAGCAGCGAATTTTATTAGAAGATATATGCCAAGACGCTTCGCAGCAATCTATGTGCACAAGCCTCGAACAGTCTGCGCACTGCAGAGATGGTCCAGTTTGGCGAGAGATGGAGTTTTTACAGATATGGCAAAGCCGCTTATTCATGCCTAACAGTGGCATGCAAGGTAGAGCAGGTATGGCACAGCATCGGGACCACAATTGCCATCTACCGGGAAAAACTCGTACCAGAAGCCAAGGACAGATGGTAATACAG
>UELV01134770.1:0-11900 GCA_900490015.1 Megastigmus stigmatizans | reverse complement strand
ATATATATATATATCAATAATTGTTTTTATTCAGTTATTATATATATTTACAATTATTTTTATTAATTCTAGATGATATTAATAAATCGAATTAAAATATATATGCGCTATGCGTCACGGCTCTCGCATCGTTGATGCGCGCAACTTCTGATGCACATGCAGCACTTAGTATGCTTTGAAATACGTTACGCGCCTCATGCGTCTTGTATTCTATGGCTCTATAACCTGACGGCGCGCGCAGCTCTGGTTCTACCTCGAGATTAGTCAGCCCTAGTCAGCTGCTCTTAAAGTGAGTTTTCAGTCAGCTGTTCGAGCTGCAATTTATATATCAGCTGTCCGAGCTGCAATCTCGCATTCTATATTTTTAACACGTGTCACAGTTAAGAGGTGCAGTGTATGGAATTGTGTGTGTATATGTTAAGTGAGTGGAGTTTCTCCTTACGGGCAGCCCTTCGGGACTGAGTTTCGTATGTTAAGTTCTCCACGAGGGATAGGCCGGCTGCGGAAACTCAGCGCCGTACTCCTGAGAGATCGACTCGGGGCTAGTTCGCTAGAGGGTACGCTGCCCCTTTCAGTTACCTGCTTGTGAAGGCTGGTGGAACTGAGGTACGTCCTGGCCGTGGGTTTATATAGTCATGTTGTGCGTAGTTTTCCTTGAAAGTGGTACATTTTCGTGGAAAATTGTATCTTGTATAGTGCTGTAATGTGTGATGGTGTAATTTGAGTTTTTAGTGTTTTTTTTTTATGTTGATGTTCGGTAGTTCTCTGTGCGTCGGAGTTTTGTAAGGGTTTTGTGTTTTACCCCGTGTTGTTTTTGTGTAAAAACCTTTCCCATCTGTTAATCCAGATATGTATATCTCAGAGTATCACTGCGCACGCATATCCTCGGGTTCGAACGTGTCGCCGTGACAAGTTTAAATTTATTTGTTGTGTGTTCGTTGATGTTATGTCTTTGGTATATCTCTTTTCTAATATCTTTTTTATTTCTAAAAAACATTGTTTGATTAGTTTTAATCGTTTATAGGTTCATATCAGCTGATAGTGCCTCATCTGGATCTTGCTGTTCCTGACTTTGGTTGCTGACTGTCAGATGACGTGTACGGTTACTGATCGGCAGGCGCGAAAGTTCGAAATCGCTTGGCTCGCATGACGCTTATATCTCGCAGCGAGATATATTAGTTGTCACTGCTCTGTTATTAGTAGCACTCGAACTTACCGATGATTGTAAATACTAGTGCTATAAATTGTCAATCGCTGATATTGCGTATGATATGCGAAACAGAATTCATATGCTACATAAAGACATGAAACAAAGAATATGATATATAGTACATCCTATGTTGGTACAATATTATTTGTACTTGCATCGAATAGGTATCCATGCAAGAACCTTAATTTATTGCTAATTTGGATTCAGATTTTAGTACTAAAAGGCATGCAATGTCAGACGGGAATTTTCCGTTGCTGTTTTCACTTATATAGCTTTAGACATTAATGATCAATAACTTTAATTTTCTAAATTAATTTAAAAATATACTTTACGATGTACACTGCTCAGTAATACGGATATGAACTCGTAATATCTTCAACTTTTCAGTTCCGCTTCAATAATCCACCGAAACATTTTTTCCAAAAAAATGGCAGGGTTTTTATTTATATCCTATGTTTGCAACTAAAACGACCCAAATA
This sequence comes from Megastigmus stigmatizans, assembly GCA_900490015.1. Taxonomy (NCBI): domain Eukaryota; kingdom Metazoa; phylum Arthropoda; class Insecta; order Hymenoptera; family Megastigmidae; genus Megastigmus; species Megastigmus stigmatizans. Next base: position 10,211 of record UELV01134770.1, on the reverse strand, counting down.
AAATAAATAACTAGGTGCCCAACTTTTATCAGTCATGTTGTATTTTATAATCGGTACTCTAACGTTAGCACCTACTTTATTCTCAAGTCCTGTAAAAGTTATAAAACCAATTGAGCCCGACAATACTTTTGAAGGTAATATTATATGTAATTCTACTGTTTTTTTTTCAGTGTGTCGAGAATTAGTTCTTAATACAGTATAGAAATTTGGCCATTTGGTATGTCGGATACATTTGAAGCTTTATTTCTTCCAATCCCAAATAGATAAGTTTCCAGAAACTTTGGCGGTTTGCAGTGGATTAGGTGGTCATCTCATATTTAAAGTAGATTAAATACCTGGGAAATAACTTAATGTTAGACTTGTCTTGAAGCACAAAAATTTAAAAAAAAATGCAAAAAAGTTTATAGAACTCTTCATAAACTTAAAGCAGTAAAACACATAAAACCAAAATAACGACAATCAACGATTTCTGTCACTCTAAAATTTTCTATACTCAACTACTGCTTCACAGCGATATATGATATAATTGAAGAGTCAGAAATGCTACTTAGAAGAACAGTCCATTGCTGTGTCAGTTTCATAAGTAATTTAAGAAGAATACAGTACCCCTTATTTTAAGAATCTAGAATGTAGCAAGATTAATACCAGGAGAAAATTATTTTTATGATCCTTAATTATTACGATTCGCAAATTTAAAAAAAAATTAAATTTAACATAATAAAACTTAATAAACATTAAAACTAATATCTATATAAATTAACTCAAATTAATTAACACTTAACCACGTAAAACATTTAAAACTATAGCTAAAATCTAGAGACCATCCAACTAAATTAATATAAAATTCTTAAAGTATAAAATAATTCTTACATAGAGTCACGCGTACGCGACAAAGCGAGCACTCAGACGTCACCCATATCTGAGTCGAGGTAACCCGACCCTATCGTAAAATTCCAAGCCGAACGCGACGAACTAAGCAGCCTACAACCACCTTAAAACTTCACCATGGGTGCGAGAGAGAGAAACTACAAAAGGAAAATAACTGCGCCAGAAGTGCAAGGCAAGAGATTTAGGCAAGGAGAGAGCGAGGCTGAGAACTACTCTCCTTCAATGATGGAAAACTGCGGCCGGACTCGGTGGAGCGAGGGGACAGGCCATCCATATACCGATCCATTCAGTCGGTCTACATTTTTCCAGCCAAGGAGTGCGGGTTCAGCCGGCCAAAGAGCCGTGCAGTTTTTAATTATATATTAACCGGCCAAGGAGCCGAGGTTAGAATTTGACAGTCGTAATTTGCCGGCCAGAGAGCCGAGTTTATAATTAGCCGAAAAGATTGCACAGAAGCATTTAATTATTAAACCAGACGAAGCATTGAAGTTACTGTACCAGATAAGCCACCAGAAAAATAAATACCAAGTTCATAATAACCCACAAAGCAGCATTTTTATTATATCTATATCACGCAAAAGCTTAAGGAGGAAGACCTTATTCACAAAACCCTAATTGAAAGAAGGAGGTATAAATATAAAGAACAATCATTCGAGTGGGGACCATCGCAGCAGTCAAGCTTTGATAACCTCAAAATGCGCCTTTGTAGCGACCCAATCCTCCAATTCCCGGACTTTACCAAAAACTTCACCCTAACCACCGATGCCTCCGACTACGCTATTGGAGCCGTGCTCAGTCAAGAAAAGGAAGGTTTCGACCACCCTGTGGCCTACCTCTCCCGGACCTTGAATAAAGCAGAACAAAATTACAGGACCACCGAAAAAGAGTGTTCAGCCGCTCTATATGCCATGCACCAATTCAGGTCCTACCTAGTAGGAAGGCAGTTCAATCTAATAGCCGATCATGAACTGCTTAATTGGATACATAACCGATCCTGGTCTATCCAGAAACCCGCAAGACATGCCCGAGGAAAATTATCAGCTACGGAGGAGGAGATTAATACCAATCTTCCCGACCTAAAAATATTAGTACTCGAAAAGGAACCTCAAAAAGGAGCTAAACGGCAGGCACCTCGACCTAGAGCTAACACTCTAGGAGGGGATCTACCAACAGCTCCGCCCCGAGGAAGGCCGAAAGGCTCAAAAACTAATAAGGACATGCCAAATTTGGAACATAGTGTAATCGCTCACCGTACACGAGTCAAAATTCCCAAACCGGACACACCACCCGCAAGCACATCTGGCTTACCCCGAAAAACCACTGCAGTAAAATCAAAAGTACCCAACCACCTACACTGGGGACCAAGCCCAAAATTCTATCTCAACCCAAACTCGCCACAAATGAATCAACAAAATCTGATAATAGCACCTCCGAGCAGAGGGATGAACGTCTCTCCATGTCAATGGGATCAATGCTGTCATCAACAGGGATCACTGTGATCGGGATGAACTCCTCAATGAGTCTTCAGACAACCGACCACCGATTGCCGATCCACGAACCAGAGTAATAAGGTTCGAATTGACCAAAAACGAAGTACCGGATAATCGACACCAGAGCGAGCCTGGATCTATAGAAACAGAGATATCAACGGCTACCAATAGCTCCAGTGACGTAGAAATCGAAAACGAGACCGCCAGCCACAAAGTCAAATTTCCCACTGACCAAACTAACCCTCCAAAAAAATCCATCGACAGATTTAATCAAAGCTTAGCCAATCGTAGCGGAACCACCTTCGCTCAATATGGTTCCACAGACGACGAATACGGGGATGACGAAGTACCCGAACTCCCAACCCGAATATCAGAAGAGGAGGAAGTAGATGAAATCACCCGTTCAATCCTCAACAAAAGGGATAAATACGATCCGATGTACCCAGGCGATACTGAACTGGAAGCTCGAATCGAAAAACTGGTAAAACAAGCTGAAGCCAAAACACGCCTAGCTGTAGCAGAAGCTTAGGCTAGAGCTCAACCTCAAGCAAACAACGAAGAAGCGAACGAAACGGGAAACTTAACTCACCACTACAGGGCCATTTCTATGATTCAATATTAAAACAGGCACCCCAGCTGCCCGAAGTACACCCCTAGGCACAACCAGCACCAAACTGAACGTTAAGTTTCCCGACCTCAATGAAATCCAGGAATGCAGCTTGGAAAATGACACGCTGATACAACTAGACTTCAGTCAACCACCAGCCGATGAATTACCATTATTCTTTCCATTACCACCACGACAAGGTCCTTACAACCAATATTCCGACCACAGCCAAAGAACAGCCAGTTCAACCGATTCAGAATCGTCAACCGATTTAAACCATATAGGCATTCCCCCAGTCTTAAAGAACAACGTAATGCCAGCACGAGAATGTCTGATTTACAAAAGAGATAACCTTGTACACTTCTTATCTCGAGATTGCGAACCAACCACTGCAATCACTCGACTGCTTACTGAAATCGGAGCAATAAACCTGCTCCACCTCAAACAGAAAAAACCAAGTCTAGGAAAAATCATAACCAGCTCTTACAAAAACCACAATATTTTCTCGCTAATAATAAAGGAAAAAGCTAACGACTCCATCAACATCAACGTGCTGAAGGACATCTTACATAATCTTAAAATAGTCCTACTCAGGAAAAACCTAAGTAGCTTTCGAATTTCGAGAAGGGGAGAACTCTCCGACGCACTCGAACCAGGCCTCTTAACTGAGATACTATTTAATACATTTAACCAAACCCCAATCAAAGTAACCATATGTTATGGCAAAGTAGAATTACCAAACAAACCAGAACGACAAAAAATAATCTCCCACTTACACGACAGCTTGATCGGCGGACACAATTTAGTAATGTTTCAAAATTCTTGTGCATATTTTCGAACAAATAGTTAACAACCCCAATTAATAAATGTAATTCGGGTGGTGGAATCAAATCGATTATCAATTGATCTCCATTGGATGAAATGATAGGTAAATGTGAACAATTATAAAAATTTTTACAATTTTGTTTTTTTCCACCACTTTCTTTCCAAGTCTTGCAATTTGCAATGCAACTTCCAATTGTTCTTAGTTCACCCACAGAATCTAGATTTTCTTTAGAAGCTATACAGTGTGTGCATGGATAACTGCTACTGTGTGGCATTAAACCAATTAAAATGTTTGTTAGTTTCGAGTCAGCTGCAATGGATGCTTGAACATTTATCAAGTGCAATAAGTCCCATACGACAGATAAGTTTTCGTGATTTTCTTCAGAAAATTCAGTTAAACCAATCAATAATAACTCTTTTCCAATATTCTCAGCACTGTGAGCTCGTCGTTTAGAAATTTTCGTAGTCATAGAATCATAATCTAATGACTGTATTGATGACGTGATCTTAAGAAAACCCCCTCCACTATCTGCACCTAATTTCAAATGAACTTTATCTACTTCACGACTTTTTTTTATATCATCAATAAGTTTCTGAACATCCTTACAAAGTATAACATATTCTTCGCAAACCGAGTATTGACCTTTCTTAGATTTGGAGAATTGATATTTTCTTACGTTGAAATGAGAATCAGAGAATGATTTAAAAGTTTCAGTTTTTTTTTTGGAAATTCGGTTCGATTAACTTCCTTTTCCTTGTTGCCATGCGAAGAGAACGAGAAATACCAAGAGTAACATTTGATGACAATTCAAAATCAGTGATTATTTTTGCCATATCTTCAGCAGATATTAAATGTTCGTCATTGGTTTTATTTGATGAAGCATGCGGACCGACAGTAACTGTGATTGGTTTTTTATTTTTCCTTGACAACTTCGTAGTACCTTTATTTTCCGAAACCTGATCATTAATTTTTTTCATGACAATATCAGCTGCAAGTTGTTCTTTATTTCTTTGACTCACAGAAATTTCCAAGCTTGATTTCAGATTATCAACAAGCGTCTTTTTTATACACACATGATTTTTACGTTTTGCGATGATCGATAGACAATCTGCATACTTATAGCTCACTGATTTCTGTTTAGCTTTGTTATTTTTTCTTTTGAATTCGCTAGTCTTTTTTATGAAATTGAAGGCACTGCGATCACGAACTACTGTATATAATTTGCACTCACAGTTTTCCAGATTTGGAGCGAGTTTTGTACTGTAAAAAATAATCTGAATAATCAGGCAAAGTAATTGAAGATGCACTGTTCTTATTTTTGTATAACGTATTTTTGCAATTTCCACAAAGTGCTTTTGGTAAACACTCATCGTCGTTTCTGTATACCAAATGGATATTTATTAGCTTCTCCAAAGTACTCGTAATTTCAAACAAACTTTTTTTCTTTTCTTAGCATAATGAACACAGTTTTAAACGATTTTCAGCGTGTGGTAAACAATGATCACTTTTTTGAGAGATTGTTTTCATTGTATTTATATAAGATTAATTTTTCGTTCATATTTGAATTAATACTTTACTGGACGAAGTTTCATCTCAGACTGAAACGAAAAATAAACAATGCGACTGAAGGTGAGGAAATAGTTTGAGGTTTACATTTTTTACTGGGAAATGTCGTATCACGTCGAAAATAAACAACGCGAAAGATATTGGGAAAATAATTCGTTGCTTACGTTTTCTATAATTCGATTCATTTATTAACTAAATACATGCAAAATTATGTTCACTTTTTTATAGTAATACAACTGTATGTAACTTAATAATGTTGTTTGTTGTTTTTGTTTACGTGTTGATATATCGGAATTTATCATGTGTATATAGGTATCAACTGTGATTTTATAAAATATGAATAATTTTTTTTTACTTTTACAAAAAAAGTTTTTTTGGCATCTAAAAAACGGCTAAGGGGATTGTTTTTATTTGACATTTCACATGTTCTACAATGCTTAAGGAACCTATTACGACTTCCAGTTCCCGGATATTCATCTTTTCATTTTCGGAATTGTTCAAGACCACCGTGTGTAGATGACACTGCACAGTCGGGACACGAATCTCTTGAAGGCGGCCAGGAAGGTGTGCGACGTGTAGTGCGACCGTACCTCAATGTGCACGGCTCTTGTCACCATACACACAAATATGGCCACAGAACCCTTGTAGGTCTTTTGTCCGAGACCTTTGGAGGCACGCATCATGAATGGGCCGGCGTAGTCCAGCCCGGTGGTAGCGAAGTGTCGAGCTGGAGTCACTCTGACCGCAGGCAGCGGAGCCGTTTGCTGCACTTGAAGTGGTCCTCGGAAGCGAGTGCACTTGACGCGCTGGCATATCAGCTTTCTGATGAGGTTGCGTGAACGTACCAGCCAGTAAGTGCGCAGCAGGTGACTCACGACAAGCTGCGGTCCGCCGTGAAGAGTCCGCAAGTGAGCGTCCTGGATCAGCAGCTCGGCTAGACGACTGTTGCTGGGCACGATGATGGGGTGCTTCTCTGCGTCGGAGATCAGGGCATTCTGCAGTCGCCCTCCAACTCGATGCAAGCCGTTCGTGTCTAGATAAGGTAGAAGCCGTCGCAGTGGGCTTGCTCGCGAAAGCAGCTGATGGTTGCGTAGACGAGCAATAGCGTCCTTGAAGAAGTCCTCTTGCACGGCCAGGATCAGGGCTCGCTCGGCCTGTAAAAGCTCGTCTACGCTTATTGGACTGGCTTGAGGATTCCTTGGCTACTGACATCTGGGTGACCATCTGAGAGCGTAGGCAATCGCTCTTATGGCTGTGGAGAAACGAGAGATGTTCCTCAGACAGCTTTCTTGTGGCTTTTCTGCTAGTCTATCAAAGAGCGCGGCTAATACGGCGCAGCTCTTGCGCTCATCAATGAACGTAGTGTGCGTACACTAGGGAGTGATCCACTCCTCCCATTTCGTAGTAAGCCAAGGGGGCCCTTGCCACCACAGTGGTTGCTTTGCCAGCTTGAGTGGCATAAAGCCTCGAGAGGCGAGGTCAGTTGGATTCTCGGTGGTCCTCACGTAGTTTCAGGAGGCTCCAGGTAGCACAGTGAGGGTCTCGCTGACCCTATCGGCCACGAACATCGTCGCTGAAAATCCTCGTTGAAGCAGGAAAATCGTCGATCACGCGGCGAGTTGAACGGCGTGTTCCGTGTTGCACGCGAGCGCTCGACGCGCCGCAGATCCCAGCGGTAGCGCCTCTTGCGGAGCCCCGAATACTTGAGCGCTGCTTTGCAGATACGGCAGCAAGCGCGTGTCGATAAAACAGCGAGCGCTGCTTACGTGCCACGTGCTCATAGCCACGACCTTGGCTTTTGCCTTAATTTTGAATATGGAATTTTCCACCCGACTTATACTAAGGCGTATAAATATCGAGGGAAATTCCACACACTGCACTGGACACCCGGAATGTCACTTTTTTTGTTCTATGTACCAAGTGTCCTTAGAACAACGAGTCCGATTCGGGTGGCATTACGATTTTCCACTGTTCCGTTTTTAAGAGTTCAAACACTCAACTTCTCGCGCACAATCCGGCTCGAAGGACCAAATGTTGCGTACGATGCCGAGTTTCTGCCTCGTGTGGAGAGGCTCCCGAAAACTCGGAAAATCGCGTCCGCTATTCCGAGCAGAGGAATGAATTGCGCGAGGATAGGGCGGTTTAACGGGTAAAAAAGCTTGCAATGCTTATAAATTTAACTAAATTTATTGCACTAGCAATGTTAAAAATAACTTATAGTACGTAGGTTGTTAATGGAAAAAAATGTAGACAGCGTGGCGACGCGGTAGAGAATCGAACGTGGTCGCACGTCGGAGCTCCGAAGTAGGCCGCAGCTAGAGCGGAAGAGAGCGAGCTCGAGGCGCAAGAAACCTTTTTCTCACGCCGCGAGGCTCGCGAGTCGACAAGCGAGGGAGGGGACGTGTCGCGATGACTGATCGCAGCGCGAGTCTTTGAAGAGACTCGTAATGCGTCAGTCAAACGCGACCTTTGACCCGCGCGGCGCTCATTTTGAATGACGGCCGCGACAATGATTATACGTGGCAAAATAAGCTTATGAAAAATTTCAATTAAGTATCTAAATAAAAAAAGTAAATGATTATGTAAAACAATATACCATTAAATCTTTTCAGTGTACGCCAAAGTTGAAACAGATTTCCTTGTGCTGAATCACACTCCATGTATCTTGACATACATGTTTTTTAAACTGTTCTAAAAGGTCAACAGGAACTAGTGTTGTTTCAAACAAATGTAGAAGTTGTTCCTTATCAGAATCTATGATATCGTTACTATTATCTTCAGCATGAGGAGCTCTGGCAGCTTTTTCTGTTTTTTTTTTATTCAGTATGCTGTAATCAACAGCATCCAGCTTTAAGACTGGTTTAAGCATTCTTGATGCCTGTTGAAAAATCTATCGATTCCAATGCTAGTTCGAAAACATGAGGAAACATATATTTCTTGAACTCGATCACATTGTTTTCTATTCTCCATTGCCGGAGAACTTTTCTATAGGCATCCTTCAGAACATGAAATACAGATTTATCTAGGGGCTGGATAATATGCGTTGCATTTGGATAGAGAGCTATAAGCTCTATTTGTTTTTCCTTGCAGAAGTTACATAGTTCTATAGTGAGGTGTGAGGAACATCCATCAACGTACAGCACAACAGGAAATGTAAACTGATTTTCCACTAGCCATTTAAATAAAAACATTCACTATCCCTAATGCCCCAGCCTTTTGGAATATTTTGTAAAAAAAGTGTTTCGGGGTGTTTTTCAAATCAAAAAGAATCGTGGGTGGTGCCATCCTTCCTGAACCAAAGGCTATTATTAGAACGGTTAAGCATGCTTTTTCATTGCTTCCAACAATTTAGTATACAAATGCAGCACCTTTCCTTGCTAAAACAAAGTTATCTTTAGGTCCAAGCATAAAAGAAGATTCATCTAAGTTGAAAATTCTCATTGCCTTATTGTCTCAACTCATACTCTGACATGGATGCTCTTATAGATGTCAAATTCTGTGCATTCCTGATGGTTAGGTTCTTGTGTCTAGTCATAAACGCCTTGTACCAATGTTTAACTGGTCTACTATTTTTAAAGGGATTTAGTTTTTTCACACTAACTATATATTTTTGAACGCAGTCAAGTAATTGTGTTTTGAACACTGGAAACCCTCATTCTGCACAATCTAAAACCCAGTTTTCAATTACTTTCTCTTCGTCTGTACTTACAAGGGGAACCCGAGGAGTCCGGGAGACCGATTTGGCTGAAAGTTTAGAAAATGGTTGCTTGTGCCTAAAAATGAAGCTCAGTACCTATCAGTCCTTCAAATGGGCCCTAAATTCAAAGATAATGACAGATTCAGCAAAATATACGAAAAAACACATGCTGCTTCAAATCAAGATAACTCAGCAATTAAAATTGCTACCGACTGGTATAAAAGAGCAAATAGGAAAAATTTCCTTTAATTCTTATTTTTATTCGAGACTTCAGTTTTCCCACTATTTTTCAAGGTAAAATTATACTTATATTTCAATTATCCATAACTTTTGAACGAAATAAGCTAAGGACTCAAATAAAAATGAAAATAAAAGGAAATGTTTCCTTCTTTCATTTGCTTTTTCATACCAGTCAATACCAATTTTAAGTGCTGAGTTATCTTAATTTGAAACAGCACCTGTCTTTTCATATATTTTGCTTAATCTGTCATTATCTTGGAATTTAGGGCCCATTTGAAGGAATTATAGGTACTGAGCTACATTTTTAGGTACAAGAAACCATTCTCCAAAGTTTCAGCTAAATCGGTTTACCGGACTCCTTGAGTTCCCCTTGTTAGTACCTTTCTTGCAATTCAAAGGTGTCATATTTTTTAGTTTAGCGAACAATGTTGTTTTGGGTACACCAAACTCATGAGCAGCTTGACAAAGAGTTTTGCCATCGTTCACTGCATCTACAGCACTTATTAACTGATCATAAGTATATTGCTTTTTTTCTCTTTAAAGTTTTTGTAAATTGTTTAACCCATTAACGACCGAGAATCGTATTTTTTTTCATCATGTTTAAGGCAAATTCTCATCATTAAAAAACGAGAATTTTCAAATGAAAAATATGGTCTCCCGTACTTTACAGTGTGCTCTTTCAGAATCTGGGGTTGATATTGCGATTTTTCCACTAAAAAAAATATGGCCGCTTTTAAACAAAAAAAACACGAAAAATCGAAGACATTTTTTTTTTCATGATTTTTTTTCGCATAGAAAACGCCGAATGACCCCCTCTTTTTTTTCAACCATGAGTGCACTAAATAGTTGTAGTTGAACGACGAATTTTTTAAATTTGTAACAATTAATATTTTCACC
>UELV01134767.1:0-10374 GCA_900490015.1 Megastigmus stigmatizans | reverse complement strand
GTTTAGTACATTGTTGTAGCATCCTCCCCATGCTAAGATTCCATAATTACATACGTTATTGAATAACGCATAATAAATTGTCATTAGCGTTTTTGATGAGATAAATTTTGAAAGTTTAACAAATATGAAAATTAAATACTTAGTTTTATTAATTATATTCAATATATGTTTTTCCCATTTAAGTTGATAGTCAACAGTGATTCCTAAATATTTACAGTATTCTACTCTTTTTATTGGCACATTATGAATACTTAAATTTATTAGCGTCGGCACACTATCACAATAGTTTCCAAAAGTAATATATGTTGTTTTATTAACGTTTAGTGACTATTGGTTCTCAGCTAACCAGTCGCTAACTGTACTCAAGTAGTTACTCATTTTATTTAGTGCTAGAGACCACGATTTATCAGAACTTAATATAACAGTATCATCTGCATAGGATAATATATCATTCTCTGGAAGCATATTTAATATGTCATTAATGTATAAGATAAATAGTAGCAGCCCTAGTGTAGTCCCTTGTGGTACTCCTGTTTTTACGTAATCAAAAGTGCTTGTAATTTGCCTATTTTGACTGATTGTCTTCTATCTGTTAAATAACTTTTTAAAAGGTCCAACACAGCGCCACGTATACCATACCTATATAGCTTTTTTAAGAGGATATTATGATTGACTGTGTCAAAAGCCTTGGCCAAATCCAAAAAGGTAGCTAATGTAGGTTTGCTTTTATCCAGATTTTTATATATAATACTTGTTAAATTATTTAAGGCATCTTTTGTACCAATATTCTTCATAAAGCCATATTGTCTAGAACTTATAATGTTACTTTGTAGTATAAAATCATATAATCTCTTGTAAATTAATTTCTCAAAAACTTTAGCAATGTTAGATATTAGAGATATTGATCTATAATTCGATGGATAATATCTGTCACCAGCTTTAAATATTGGTACAACATCAGCTTGTTTAAGTATATTTGGCCAAGTTGATTTTTCTATACAAAGATTGAAAATGTAAGTGAGTGGGGTTGTTATTTGATTTATGAATTACTCTGCGTAAGTTTATTTATTTCTCTCAGACGATTTGCCACAAATATCTGGCACGTGCGCGGCTCTGTACGTATCCATCCCAATACGGTCGTCGAGTCTGTCCATAAAACGCGCCGAGATATATTGAACCTTATTTCCTTTTCAACGAATTTGGTAAGTCTCGCGCCGATCAGAGCCGCTTGAAGCTCAAGTCGCGGTACCGTCATGGGTTTCAGCGGCGCCGTCTTGGTTTTCAGCATTATTAAAGTCACGTGCGCGGGAGCATTCGCTCTTTGGAAACGTAAGTACACTGCACAAGCATAGGCTTGTAGACTGGCGTCACAGAAAGTATGAATTTCTGGGCTCGAAAGTGACTCATTTTTCGGTGAAAACCACCGCGGAATTCGAAGTTTCGGTACCTCGCGAAGATCTTTTACCCATTTCAGGCTTTGTTCCTGTTCATCGCTTTTTAGAAATTGATCCCAACCTATACCGCTCCTCCAAATATGTTGCATCAATATTCGGGCCCTTAACGCGTACGGCGAAAGAAAACCTAATGGGTCGAAAACCGACATAATTATACTTAAATATTCTCGCTTCGTCAGTGCTTTTTTATCTTCAAGTATCTCCCGTGAGATCTTCGTGATACCCGCATTGAAATCAAGTTCATCCGTACTGGTATCCCAATACAGCCCTAGCACTTTTTCGTCCCCTTTGTCGCAAAGCCGCGTTTCCGTCGTTACTCGCGTTTCCGTCGCTACTCGCGTTTCCTTCGAGCCAATGATTCCTATCAACGCGCGCTCATCGTTGCTTGCCCATCCATGCATCTCGAAATTCGCCGCTTTATTTATTTTGATTATGTCTCTCGCGATTCGCGATGCCTCCGCGCTACTCGGTTTGCTGGCCAGGTAGTCATCCATGTAGCTATTTATAATAATATCTTTGACAGCTTCCGCTTTCGAACTCTCAAATAATTTGTCGTTTCTATTCTTTATGTACATAGCGCTGCAAGGGGACGACGTGGCCCTAAAAATAAGACTCGTCATCACATACACGCTCAGCTCGCCCGATCGCTCTTTCCCGCGCCACAAAAACTTTTGCGCTCCCTGATCGACTTCAATTACCTTTATTCGCAGGTACATATCCTTAATATCAGCTTTGATGCCGACCGGATTTTCTCTAAATCTAATAAGCATTCCAGGTAGCGTTTGTAAGTAGTCGGGACCCGCGACGAGCATGTCATTTAGGGATATTCCCGCTGTTTTCGCCGCTGCGTCGAATACCAAACGAAGTTTCCCCGGTTTATTTTTATTTTGCACCCCAAAATGCTGCAGATACCAATCGCGCGCGCTGCTCATATGCCCGTCTATTTTACGCGCGTGCCTGTGTTCGATAATCTGGTTCATTTCCGCGTAATACAATTTTGCGAATTGCGGCTCTCGGTCCAATCTTTTTTGTAACCCTATGGGCCACTTTCGGGCAGTAGCCAGACCGCTTACTGGTGCGTTAGAGTTGCACCTCCAAAGCAGTCCCGTTTCCTATTCTCCACTCAGTCGATGACTCGTGGTTTCTAAAATTTTCAACGCGTGGTTATTTTTCACGTCGCTTTCTTGAAACGAATTAATACCCAAACCGTCGATATCGAAATAATATTTAAGCAATTCATTTAGATTTTCGTGCTGCTTTTCCGGTCCTGGTAAATCGCTTCCGATGCAAACTGCTTGCTCCCTTTCATTTACACTGCGCACTTCTCTTTCTCCGCGCCCGATACCGTGCAACGCCCATCCCAGAAGACAACGAGTTAACATCAAGCCCTGTTTCAATTCGCGATACTCTCGTGTTACGATTAATTTACAATTATCCTGCCCGATTATCAAACCTGGTCGAACGCTCTTATAGTCGCCGAGGTTTACCTTCTCCTCGCCGCGCACGGATTCTATTATGTTTTTCGACAATGTTTGCCGCGGCAAGCTAAGGTGTGAAATCGCTATGGCATTCCTCACAGAATATTTATCGCCGTCACCTTGTATATCAAAAGCGACCTTCTCGCTATTTGTTGTCGTAATTTCCCTGTCGTTTAGACCACGTATCGCTATGTTTAATTTTACTCCTTTCATACCTAACGTTCGTGTAGTGCTTCGATCTATAAGTGTGACAGTCGATCCTTCGTCGAGTAGCGCATACTCATTTAAAACTCCGCACGGCCCATATAGACGCACCGGTATTATTTTCAACAAAGCGCGCTCTGTTTTTAGTCATAATGTCGTTGTCTCACCTCTTTTATCGAGCTTTTCTTCTTTCCCTTCTTCGCGTCTCCATTTAAATTTTTTAGGCGGGCCGCTCGACCTTTGAAATTTGTGCAACAGTTTATGGTGTCGCATTGAACACTTAGAACAATTCGGGCGCTTACAATTTTCTCGTGTGTTTCCTTGCCGCAAACATTTAAAACATAGTCTCAATCTTTTTACAATTAAGCATCGCTGATCCAACGCTTTACTCGCGAAACTCGTACATTCGTCTATCCTGTGATTTATCCTCGTACAAAAAAAACACGCGTCATTTTACGCTTCAGCCTCGCCACTTACATCGTTCGTCATTACGCATGTGATACCTGATCTACGCGAAGGCCTACTTGTTTTTTCCCAGTCATTTTCGCGGCGCGACACCCTTTCATCATAACCCGAATCGAATATACCCGTCTTAACCGCAAATTCCGCTTCTCGGTACAAGTAATCGGCAAGCTTCTCTAAATCGGATTTGTCGTTATTGGTTTCTACTACGTACCTGTTCAACGGGTATCTCAATTCTAGTGGGATTTTTTGGGCGACTAATCTAATCAATTCTGGACTACTCAGGTGCCCCGTGAGCTCGAGCGTCGCGAGGGCCGCGACCGCATTTTTCACCTTCGAAGCGAACCGAATTAAGCTTATTTTTCCCGAGCTCAAATGCGACAGAGTTCGCAGTTCTTGCGTCACAGTATCGGCTATGCACTTTTTGTTCCTGTACTGCATCTCGAGAGAATCCATTATCAAACGCGGATCCCGACAAGTGGCTAAAAGAGGACTGACGGCTGCTCGCGCATTTCCCTTCAAAGCTTCAAATAGTCGCGCTAAATTTTCGCCATCGCTATACTCTCCTAATTTAGTCGATACCTCGTACGCGCCCTTAAAATATAACCATTCTAACGGATTTCCCGAAAAGGTAGGCAATCCCTTCGCCGACGTCAACCTATGTACAAAACGCGAGCTGGTGTCTTTCGACGAATTTTCCCTAATCGCTGTTAAAGCTCCAGGTAAAAGCATTCGCCATGCGTTCGATAGCGTCTACGTATGGCGCATTATCGTTTCCACTGGCCGCCGGCGGAATCGAAGTGCTATTCGCCCATGCTCACGGTTCTGTACGAAATACCTGGCTCGCAGTATCGTTCCTTGATGACGCAGGATCGGTGGGTATATTGATGACGCAGAATCGGTGGGTATATTGACGACGCTTCCGCATTTCGTCATCTTCGTCCGACGAACTCGATGATCGCCTATTCCTTTGTGCCGGTACCGATGATGCCCCGACCCTCCGTGCCGGCCTCCTCTTACTCCCCCGTCCTGTAGCGAGGCCTTGCTGCAGGTTGGACGGCTCTGACGACATCGCTAGCTGCGGCTGGTGGTCTGCTACGGTGTTTCTTTCTAGTAACCCATCAGTAGATACCGCGTTTGAAGGTCCGGCCTCTGGTACGACGACTGCAGCCGCTCTTCTTGTTGCTCTTGTTCTCATGGGCACGTCGTCGGTGGCAGCCGTAAGCTTTTAGCTTTTTAGCTTTTTTTTAGCTTTTTTTAGCCGGAAATTCCCGAAGTCTCTCGGAGTCCCGCGACAAGTCCCGGTAGCACCGCGGCCGCGGACTCACCTGTGGAAAGCCCGCGCTCGCCGATCCCAGTTAACACATGGTAACTGTTCCCTTCTCGGGATCGCTCAGCTTCGGGGCGGTACCTCCCCTCGGCACGAAAACATGGCTTCAAGGCCCCGGGTCCACCCAAGGGTTTTCCCGTGCACAAAAGTGGGCGCTTGCCATGAAACTCCTCTCGTAAAAACTACAACTACTTCCCGTTTCTGCTACCCGATCAGAGGTGTCGGCGAATATATACATTTCGCATTTTCCGTCGGCGCATACATCATATATATATATATATAAAACATAATAAATTACATTATAATTTGACGTAGTCGCTACAATTTTCTTTCAAATATTTCGCATAACACAACATTCATTGGAATGTGGATTCGCTCGCTAACGTTGACAACAAACATTAGTAGAATTCGCACGAAACACGCGAGCGCTCCAAATCAATAAACAAATAAACCTCACACCTCAAATGCTCATTTTAAAACAATCAACTCTGATTCGCCATTCGTTGCCAATACCAAGTACCAATTTAATAATAACAGTGTTGTACTTGAAAATAAACCAACATTATAATACAAAAACCAAACATAGAAATTTATAACAATAATATGATCAAACGAATTTCTTTTCTTTTGAAACAATGTCGAAAGTGAGACTATTCGCGCTTGCTCGTGGGTCAACTGAGTTATCGTTTTGCCCTACGGCGTCCCCCTCACTCGATTCCCCATTAGACTTATTGCTGGGATTAATAGGAAGAATTAAAGGATTATTTTCTAGATTACTTTCATGGCGCGAATCCATATTTTTAGGTGTATGGAACATGCTACGAGGAAGGGTAGTCGCTAGTGGGCACACTCGATCAAGCATTTTATAGTCTATTGAGCTTTCGCTGGAGAGAAATGACACCTTAAAACTATATTTAAAACTATACAGCGGCTAAGGAGAATTATTCTCTTGAAAATAAATTTTTGAAAAATTAATACACAAGAGGTTACTAAGTTTTATAGATAAGAATAAAATTATATCAGAGAAGCAATTTGGCTTCAGAAAAAATAAAAGTTCAAAAGATGCACTCAATCATTTAACAAACTTAATATACAATCAACTAGATAAAAGTGAACCTGTAGCAGCTACTTTTCTCGATCTTGCCAAGGCTTTTGACACAGTTGATCATAAGATACTTATTGATAAACTATTAAGTCACGGACAACATAACGACAAACAGCTTGAGCAACAATAGAGTACGCCAAAGGAAGTGACAGCGAATTTCAGAGGGAGAAAAACATAATTAAAAATTTTCAAATTCCACAGGGTAGTAGTGAAGTTGACGGGCGCCTTCGACAAGACGTCCATCAAAACAGCGCGGGAAATCAAAGCGGGCATGAAAGATATGCAAACTAAGGGAGCCGGAGCGCAAAAGAAGTTAAAAGAAGCCAAAGAGGAACCGCAAGAGGAGCTGAACTACAGTATAAAGCTGAGGTTGTTGAAGGGGCTAACCAATCCGGAGACAGAGGAGCAGCAAGCCTGGCTGGATGAGGCCCTGAACCAGGTATGGTACACGGAAGATGTACATACAGACCGGATAGAGAAGTAGAATCTGCAAAACACAGCAGAGGGTCGCGCAAGGAGGGAGAAGCTTCTCAGAAGCGAATGGGAGCCAAAGAACTCCCGAGAGTTCGACGGGATGAAAGCAATAAAAGACAAGAGATGGGAGTCAAAATCAGTATTTAGAAAAAGAAAAGAATACATAGATTACATGTTGTTGTCGGCAATGTGTTCCGGATTCAGTGAACCAGATAATTCAGATGCAGGCAGCCGAATGCGAACTAGAACGCAAACAAAAGGAGAAGGGGAGGAGGAATATTGAGAAGTAGGTGATAGCAAGAAAGGAAGAGGAAGAGGAAAGCTGGGATTAAATAAAAATATGGAGAGGAAGAAATAACAGGAGAAGCTGCGTGTGCGTTTAGTGAAGGTGACAACGAAGTAAAGGACTTAGCGGGCAATTTAGTATTGTGCTAATTAAGAATGGATTACGGCGAGCGAAAGGACAGTTGTCATGGAAATGTGTAAGACGTAGAACCACTTTTTGATTATGTTAATAAATACCTTAGATATCTAGATAAAACTATGTCACTTCACTTTCACAAATACCTGATTAGCATGGATCTTGCAGTTGTAGGTGTTTCTGTTGTTGCATTCTTGTTTCTTGCGTATATTATTTATTCATGTTTGTTGAGTCGAGCTGGGCACGTGAGTCGAACAGCACAAGTGATATAGCGAGGGAACATTTCCTTGTGCTGGTTGCTGGACTCACATTTACAGTTCGATGTGAAAACTATTTCATCTATTACTACTGTCTTTATGTTTCGTTTGTTTCTTTAATGGGTACATGGAATTGGTAAATATTTGTTTGCCTCTGAATCCTCTGTCGAAGTGGAAAATTATTATTTGTAGTTGTTTTGTTTCCTGGGGCTTTTGTTATTGGTTTTCGTCGTATTTTGATGCTATTTTCATTGGCCATATTATCAATGAAATCCTATATTTCTTCTATGTCATTATAATTTCATCTATGTCTATGTTCGGTTTTGGTAGTTTTTCTGTCTTAATTTTCGGTTGTTTCTGAGCTTTTTATAAAATGTGTATGTTGAATTCCACTTGTTTTAGGATTCAGGCAATAAGTACAATTTTCATTGTGATGTTGTTTGTGGATTACTATTCAGTTTGAGACGATTTGTAATATTTCTTATAAAAAAGTGTTTTTGTTTTTGTTTTTTTAGTTGTGTCATCTGTTACAGTAGTAAATAGCTGGATTATGCTATCTGCAATTAGGCTTATATTTTGCATGTGGTTTTCATTTTTGAGTTTTTTCATTCTGTTGTAATTAAAATTTGTCATTCGTTGGTGTGAGCGAAATTGGTATAGTGTGCATTCGTTTTTCGAGCAGATGTATGTTCTTGTATCTAGTAATATTTTTTAGTAGTATCTAGTATATTTAGATATACTTGACTGTTGTTTTGCTTCCTTTATATTTTAAAGTTAGGACTTAGCCCTTTTTGGTGTATTTTACTTCATGTAAGATTGTTATGATTTTGTTGCAGTCTATTTTTCTTCCTTTACTTGCTGTGTTCGTTACTTTAATTTGATTTTATCCATTCTTTTAGTTTTACTTTTCTATTGTTTTCGTTTGTTAGTGTTTTAATGTTGTTCGGTAATTTATTATAGCAAGCAATGGCTCTTATATAGCTGATTTTACTATTTATTCTTCTGTTATGTTTTGGGACTATAATGCTTTTCTTTCTAGTGTTGTTAGTTGATTTTATAAAGTTGTTTTTTAAGCCTTCGTAATGATGTAATAAAGATTCATAAGTGAATTGTTGATCAAGATTTAATGGCGGTTTGCTTTTACAAAGTTATTTTTATTTATTATTTTAAGAATTCTGTTTTGTAGAGCTTGTAATGTTCCAGTTATGTTCATGTACGCTCCTCCAATTATGCCTTAAGACATAATACTGTGGAAAAGAGCATAGTATAGCATCATGAGGTTTTGTTGTGATAGTATTTTTGTACGTTTATAGAAAATAAAGATTATGTATTTTGTTTTGTTGTAAATGTTTGCGATGTGGTTATCCCATCTCATGTTATTCTCAATGATAACTCCTAAATATCTGGTACTTTCACTCTAGTTATTTGTTTCCTTTGTATGCTGACTTTTAAATTTCCCTGTGTGCTGTTTCGAGTACACAAAATCAAACAATAGACTTTACATATCAGTTAAGACAAAACTGTATACCCAGCCAAGCTTCTGTAAATAATATTAACCTTCCAATACATAATAAACCGATAAACACATCAATTAACGGTAACCTTGATTTTTCCTTGCCGCAGCAAACAAACACTACAAAAGCTTCAACCGCGAATCCGCTTAATAACAATACTCGATTCGTCTCTCGATCCAACGTCCACTTCAAACAAATAAACATTCCCTTCTGACAACATGACCCGACTACTTGGGTTCGAGATGTACGAATAACAGATAAGCGTTTAAAATATAACGGGCGACAATATTAGATTTATTAACGTCATGCCTAATATTAATCAAAGTGTTATAGCGAAAATAGCGGATAACATTAAACTTCTTAGACCAAAGAATCGCTACGAAGGTCTCAAAAATATTTTAATTAAAAAATATACTCAAACGGACGATAGTAAATTCCAAAGACTGTTTAAAGGCTGTCAAATGGGCGAGCATAAACCATCGGAATACTTATACTCAAAAAGAGACAAACAATACGAAAAATCAAGATTCATCACCACCTGCTTGCACAAAATCGCCCATTATAGAAAAATTGGTTTCATCCTTTAGTCAATTGAAAAATAGGCTAGGAATTGGAGTAGATTTGATAGAAGCTAGATTCGTAGTAGACGTTAAGGAAAAAGATGCACAAGGAAGAGCTGGTCTCAATATATATAAAGAGGAATCAACAAACATTGAAGCCAAAAATAAATGTGTCAAGAAAAACGATATAAAACCTACGGAACTATATGGATATAAACAGCTCGAAAAAGAAATAAAAAAGGATAAAGAAACATCAAATAAAATAAATAGGAAAACATACGAATTTGAGCATAAATATTATAAAATAACTCACTCTGCAAACGAGAGTTCGAGTTCAGATAAATCCATGAGAAGTATTCCCGAAATAATAAAAAGTAAAAATACGGAGGAAATCCAATAAAGAATGACGAAATTGGAAGATATGCAATTTATACACCTGCTATATGTTGAGCCGAACCATATTTTCAAAAAGTCGTTGATTTAGACATATTAACAGATGGGAATTGTCTCTTTGATTCGCTCAGGAAACTTTGTAAATTACAAATTTCTTGTGAAGAGCTACTAGTAATATAATTGGAACACCCATCTTTACATACATGCGCAGATCCTACAGAAGCAACATACATTTTATCTCGCAATAAGGAATTTGGTAATGTCGATTGCATATATATATATATTCTCTCAAAAATATCATGTTAATATATGCGTTAATATATACGACAGGCGCGCGCGCGAGAGAGAGAACGAGGAAGAAGGCCGAACGGAAGCGGCCAGACTGTTCTCGTCTCTCCGGCCGTAAGCCACGTGTTCGTGCTCGCTCCCGCGTGGGCGTAATTTTCGAGCAGCTAGCACGGAGTGGAAGTGTGTGTGTCAGTGCAGTGGTGGAGGCACGAAACCCCCCCACCATCCACTACTCCCAGGCCATCCAGGAGCGGGCGCTGCAGCGAGGGAGCCCGCGGGAATAGCGGGCAGCTGCAGCCACGCTGCGTCGGCAGAGCGCGCCGACGGAACGAGGGAGAGCGAGAGAGAGAGAGAAAGAGACGCGCCGATCCCGATTCTCGGCGGCACAAAGTAAGTGCACTTTGTCTTCTCGGGTAAGCCCGTCGTGAAAGCCA
>UELV01134765.1:0-24922 GCA_900490015.1 Megastigmus stigmatizans | reverse complement strand
GGACTGAGTGCCTTAGGTTGCCATATAGACAGACTCTTAGCTCTACACAGATGTATGTATGTATGAATGTATGTATGTCAGAAAGTATGCGTAAAAGTATGGAAAAAGGTATGATAGAAAGTATGCGTAAAAGTATAGAAAAAGGTATGGCAGGAAGTATGCATAAAAATATTATCGCTAACCTAAAACGACTATTTCGACTTATTTCTATCCCGTCTACAAGAATATGGTAGAAATATTGGCTAAACAATTTTTTTCGGAAAATAAATTTTTAATGTTTTGAACCAAAAATTTTACATTAACTCTGGCTATACCATTGAATTCTTATTGCAACTTAACATCGAATGAGACCTGCTACACTTTTATTTTTCCATCCAGTTACGAATAAACTTAATTCTTCTCGTAAAGGACCTTAACGTATATAGCTATTAATATTAAACACTTGTGAAACATTATAGTCATTATCGACCGTACAAAGGGCTATTTTAATTGCTTACTGAAAAAAAAAATATGAAATTTTAGAATTAAATGTTTGTCTAATAAATAGTGACTACCTAATCCAAAGTGAACGGTTTTGTCTTGTGATCGGTCTTAGTTTCATCTCGAAATGAACTCAGCCGTTGTGATCAACGCATTCACTATGCTTACCGTTCTTTAATCCATCCTCCAATAAGTGGACAAGTCCGCCACTTTTTATATCGTCCTCCAAAGAGCGAAAGTGTGACTCAAAATGTTCCTCAAGCTTCTGCACCTTTGAGAGAATCACGTTCAAAACTTCGAGATTCCCTTTATCTCGTGAAGAATCTCTTGCTTGTGTTTACGCTTACGAGCCTTTTTATGCGACTTATTGAAATATAATCACCAAGAAAAGCACACAATCTAACGAAACCCGAGTGGCTACGACTAACGCCAAAAGCTTGAAGGTAAAGCGGAAGGATACTACGGTAGAGCGTATTCTTTTTTACTTAGGGTCACTAAAGTGGCGAACTTCTGAAGGCTACTAGCGATACTATGAAAGTAATCTCGAAGAAGGAGGCGTGAAGTATAATTAGTAAACACTTACGACGGATAATACAGCTACGGCAAGTGAAAAGGATGGGAGCGATTTTTTCCTTGTCAGCCGGTTCCTTACCCTTTGTCGAAGACTCCGTGCCATGAAATAGACCCCATTTCCTTCCCATTAATCATCTATCCTAAATAGTCATTTCCTGGTTCGTGCGCGGCCTTGGACAAGATTTCACATCGAAACTCGGCTTCCCCCTTTTCCATAATAATATAATTGTGACGGATTCTCCATCACATGTTATTGAATAAGAATTTTCTTAAATCTACGATTGAAATATAGGGTGTTTAACTTTGATTTTGGGTCCGCGTAATTTTATCCAGTTTATCCATCCTTGTAATTATTTAATAAATTTAAAATTTAGGTATCGATGTACAACAGCTAGCTTCATCAGCAAAATACCCCTCACGAAACAAATGGAAAACGGGGTACAGTCAAATTGGCCGATAATGCAGCACATACACACGCGTACATATTACCAGATGCTTACACATAGTTACAAAAATGCACCTGCAGTTTTGATTCGATCACACAAAAAAAGATACAGGCGTACACTCGTATGCACTTATACTGTCACACGCATATCTAAATGAGCGACAAAATACATGCTATTACTTTAACAGTCCTCATATGTAACTAATGCATGGTTAATATATTAAAATCAGTAGATCAAAGGACAAAATACTAAGTAAGAAAATTGCCAGTAAAATAGATAGAAAATTAAAAAAAACTGATTTATTATAAAGATTAAATCTTGACCAAAGATTGAAAAAGAAAAAGGGTAGGGAAAACAGTAACCAAAAAAATACTTTTTAAAAAATCATAAAAAAATGTATTGATACATGCAAAATAAAAGGCATTGTTGCAAAAATACGTAATACATTATTTAATATATATATACACATAATACATAAACAAGATACAGATTGTTTTGAAATAAATGTTTTTTATATAATCGAAATACGTTTTATTAGTACAAATCAAATAACTTTGTAATTCAGTTAAATTACATAAGAAAAGTACATTTTATTATAAATTAATAGATAATATAATTACCTACAAACAGCAAATAAAAATTTATTTCATCAGAAATATTAAATAACAAAAATATTATTTCAATTTAAATATGAAATAACAAAAATTTTAACTGTAAATATAATTTCAAATTTTATATTGAAAAACGAAATGTAATTAGTATTTAAGATTTTAATTAGTTTACTGTTTGAAGTTAAAACTAAAGTTAAAGTTATTTTGATTACTGCTGGAAGAACACGACTGGTTTGCAATATTATTCAATGTAATATCTTGTTTTTGTATCTTACTTGGAATTGAAATATCGTTAAAATTTATATCTAATAAACTTTCATTAACGGCATTCATAATCCTGTTCGAGAATTTTTGTTTGTTGGTAATCGAATCTTCTATTAACCATCGGTAACATTGGACGATTTCAGTCCGCCATGTCTTTTTAACTTTTTAGCAGCAATTTATTGTTACGGTAGCCTAGGAAGAACTTATTTGTGTCTATTTTCTTTGGCATTAAATTCATATTCATTATTACATATTTCAAATAATCTGCTTCAATAACCGTAAATATTCTTGTAGTATGCTTTTTTGTATCTTAATAGCCGGTACACAATGAATTTTTATTTACAACGTCATTTACGGTTAAATTGTACAGTTCGATTCTAGGGCAAGCACCAATATCCAACCTATTGATAAAAAAAACATATGTATCATAGCGTGTTATCATTGAAAAATATACCAATGTCAATATTTACCTTCGTAATAACCTTCAATTGTTAGAAATTGATTGAGTTCATTTGATGAAAATTCGTGAATCCATGAAATACGTGAAATGTAATCCTCATCACTTGAATTTCTATTACTCATCATGTACACAGTAAAAATAACAAGTGTTGTTGATTCGAGCTCGCAAAGTATACTAACTGTACTGCTTTTACAGGTAAGGTAGGGGAGGGGAGAAGACGCTGGCATGTAAAGTTACAGGACCATAAGGGGCAATAGAATATTCTATTAGAATATGTATATTTGTAATATCTTTGCAACCGCAATATATCGATAGTAAACTAATATGTCATTTTTTACGTCCTGTTAACGTCGTTATGCAGTAAAAAAGAGCCTTTACAAAGTACACAATATATATTTCATTAATAACGAAAAATGTTTTATTTTAAATGTTTTTATTTTACGGACATAGATCCGTGAAATCGAATTTTATGGCCTAAAAACGGGCCGCAAAATCGAATTTTACCGCTCTGATATCAAAAATAATATTTGATACGACTGATCACTATTATGAAATGTTTAGGGATAAAGAATTTTTAACAGTTTTTTTGTGTCAAGACTGAAGAGAGAGGTATGGATGTCGTCTATAGAATAGTGTATGTTCGTTAGAAACATTGTTATGGAACAAATTAATAAATTACATTATTAATAGTAGATTGAAGTTATTGTTCCTAAATTGTTGAATAGATAAAGGTGAATTTATTCATAATCATGAAACTTGTATTAGACAATGATTTTTTATACACACAGAAAACGATTCAGTAAATTACTATAGATTATAGAAGTTCCAAGACCGTCTCGAAATTTAACTAATTATTACAATCTACTATAGTAATTTTTAATATGGATTGCAGTAAAGTTACAAATCATATTTAAAAAATTTTTTTTTTCATATATTAATAGTTTATATATTATATATTTATTGAGACATAGAAGGAAATTAGATTTTTATAATTAATAAATTAAATAATATTACTGAAAAAAATTCTTCCACTGATGGGACTCGAACCTGGAGCCTATTGGGGTTGACTGCGTTACATATGACATGTTGGTACGAAAAGTTCAAAGGGTCGTCTTAAGTTACACCTTAGATTAACTTTAATATTTTGTACTGTTTAAATTTGATATTGATTAACACATTTTAGAAACAAAATACGTATGAAAAACTGTCTTAGTGATGCAAAATCAAAGACTTTAGAGGCTTTATAACATCAATTGCGTTTAACTTTTTATGTTAGGATTCCGTCCACATTTACATCATGGAGCATTACGTATCACTACCCACATATTCTGAAAATTACTATAGCATTACTAAAAATTTTTGCATGTATAACAAATATTTGGAATAATTGCAATAAATTTTATATCTAGTGCAATTTTTAGTATATTAAATAGCAAATTATGTTTACAAGTACCAATAATTATCATATCTGTTGTGAATAACTTGATATTTTCGATCTGTTCAGAAATTTTTCAAGATTATAGTAAAAAAACTCCGTGTATAGATTGCAACTTTTCGGAGGCTTCTAGGATAAGTATACCTCCCTTAGTGATGAGGGTCTACATTTGTAAAAAAGTCTGATAAGGGAGGTATACATCCTAGAAACCGCCGAACGCCGCAATCTAAATAAAAAAAGATTGTTTAATAGAAGTTTCTTGATGATCACTAAATATCTTTATCCAATTAAGTTATATTATGTTTAGTCCAATCCTTCTTAATGAAACTTCAAAAGTCAACAATAAATTGAGACCTTACTTAGTGTATGCTTACCCATTTGTTTGCAATGGATTTTAAAGGTGCAACGGGATAATTGTTTTAAAGCAACTTTTATTGGTAATTTTTATTTCGAATTACAAGTTTGCCATAAAACAATTCTACTGTGCTTCGAACGCTGACATGCCATATTACCCGCGGAAGTATCAATAAAATTGACAAGACGATAGTGAGTGATTCGATAATGTTTAATGCTTATCGACACATTCCATTCTTAGGGACAATAAAAACGAAAAGGTAGAAGATTTTCCCGCAATAGAATATAATTGATCGCTTTATGGTCCATCAAACCAATGAAGCGACAGTCTCCTCTCGGCCCTGCGCGAACATCCTTTGCGGAGTTAGGTCAATTTTAAAATCCAGTTTCCGCGAGATTAACGAGCTTTAAAATCGGCAGTAACTTCATCGATGTCGATCCAGAACGATGGCAAGGGGAACGGGAAAGCTCGACGGCCACGGGCAGGATATTCTCGAGGCGTACTAGGTACGCTCAAATTATAGTAATGGCCAGAGAGAGAGAGAGAGAGAGAGAGAGGGGGGGGGGGAGGAGGAGAAAGAGAGTAAGAGGGAGAGGAAGGCAGAAATTCAGAGGAGAAAGTCTCAGCTAGAGGCGAGGAGAGACCGGAAGAACTCGGTGAAACTATTTCCAGTACTTCCGGAAATCCTCTCAGCGCCATTTCGCTTTTGTACAATGGCGCCGCAGTTGTTGAAATCTTGAGACTTGAGGTCTCGAGTGAGAAGGTATTCAGAGTCTTTAACTCCATTTTTTTCCTCCTTGAAGAGTGTCTCTTACTTCATCTCTCCAAGTCATATCTATATGAAATGATTCTTCTCTCCTACTCGTTACTCTCGTTGCACTTTCACTTTTTCTCGCCTTTTCTTCGGGACTCGAATGCTTCCGTCCTGGGCGTCAATATTTTATCGGACTGCTGAATACCATTTTCGCGATTTATTCCGCGACTTATCTGAAAAATAGGCGTAGGTTTGTAGAAAGTAGGTCACAGTATCATTCAATAAATATATACCTTTAACTTTTTCCAAGAAACTGCGCATACATAAGCAAAGATAAATCATACTGCCTACGAAAAGAGGGAAAAAAAGCCGGGGCTGCAGACCGATGATATTCCAAATTATTCGTCCCGATTATCATACAGAATCCGAGATGAGCCGAGGGCCGAGGTGGGGCAGCTGAACAAAGCCGGGAGGTGTGAAACCGCTGCTGAAGGTACGTCAATCGCATTCCCTTACAGCGGAAAGTCGGAGGGGAGTCGGAGGTGCGCGATGCGAAGGCCCGGTGCAGTCTCGTCGGAGCTTCTTTCGCCGCGCGGCAGCGGCTCTGTTTTCCTTGATGATGCCGTCAAGAGTCTCCGCTAGCGCGAAAGGCTCTCGAGCCGCGCCTGTGACGAGCGAGCGAATAATTACACCCCTCAAGCCCTCCGTCCTCGACGTCCCCGCCGCTGCCCGCGCTGATGTCTTATTCAATGTCCTCCAGAGCTACTCGCAGGCTTCCTCTGCCACTTGGCTGACTGCTACTTCTCGCTAAAATGCCAAGGCTCAAAGTTTCTTAAGAACTTGAGTTTATGTGCTTTAAGTGGAGCCGGTGTATAACTATCCCCCCCACAGTAATTGCGACCTCAGCCTTTGCTTTTCCGTGCCCGCAGCTCTCCCGCGTCCTTTTTGCGTCCTTTTCGCGTCCTTTTCGCGCTTGGCGATTTAGTATAGAGTATGCCGAGGGATGAAAGGGATGGCCGCGCCCCAGCTAAATTATTTATGGACGTGCGGTGATTCATCCTTGGCTCCCTGCGAAAAGATTCTCTAATTAAATTTCATTTTATCGCTGAGGAAAGTATGCGAAACCTCCTAGGGTAGACCTATGTGCGTCTCGTTTTCTACCATTTTCTTTCGTATATACTGATGAAACGGTTGGTGCAAAGATTCAGTAGCTCGATTAGGATATTCCGTGACTTTTTTATATTTCGATGGCTTATGTAAAAGAAGTTATGACGGTCTTTTCTTTTTTTAGCGGAAATAATACTTTAAAAAGTAACAGAGACTCAAAAATTTGTAGTCTTTCGTACATATATAATCCGTGTATAGATTCTGTAATGCAATATCTTAATAATTGTAATAAGAAAAGATAGTCTTAAAAATATCTTATACTTTATGTCTATAAAAAATACTTGATTGCAGTGTGAACAAACTATTTTGCATAAATAAGTTTCGAAACATTAAAATGTGTTAAGATATGAGTAAATTTAGCTCGGTCATATGAATATAATGTGGGTAGGTATGGCTGAGCGTCACTGTACTAATTGAGCGGTACTGTATAGTGAAGCGTCCGCGATCGTCGCGTCGCGCACGCGGTAGAAAGAAAGAATTCGGCTCTTGCTCGAGACAGCACGCAGTGCTCCGACCTCCAGGACATGTAAATAGTATATCAAATAAAGATACTTCTTAGTTTTTCCCATAACGTCTCTCACATTCATTTAATCACCTACCACGCACCTCTTATTTCAACAAAATGTACATTAAGAAAAGGTGTACGTCATTGAGGAAAAATGATTTTATTGTGTTCATATTTAGTATTTGTATGAACCGAGAAAAATTTAATTTAATCATTGTTATTTTATGATGAATACAATATATCAAAACACATGAAGCATCAAAATTCCCATTAAAATTATATCTACTTCAATTTAGTTAAAAACTATGAATTTTACTAAAAAATTTTTAATGAAAATGAACATTACAATTGCATTTTGTGAAATATTTATATTTAGTCTTTTTATTTTACGTAGAAACATATCAATAATCTATACAATCCACGTTTGCTATTAAAAAAGTCTTCGATTACTAGACCACTACAGATCCATGTATATTCACCTCACATTGGGTGAGATAAAAACATACTAGATATTACAGTTACCAAGTCATAATTTTCAAAATACATAACTTTAACATTCTTATATAATGTGAATACTAACCCTAAAATATTCGCAAAGGTTCATAATGTCGAAATCATACATATTTTTCATGACAAGAATATAATGAAAACGTACGTATTATTTTAATTTTAATAAGTGACATACTAAATATTCTGATTCAAGATTACATTTATTATTTTTAGTAGCTCTAATTAATTTTCTAGTTCTATCATATTTTCTACTAGAAAATTTTCGTAAAAATTATAAATAATATAAATTGAAGATATTTTATTGCATAACAGTCACAAGATTGGATTCAGTTTGTTTGGTTAATACTTCTTTACTTCATTTCTTTTAGGAATAGAGCCACTAGAAAGAGATGAACGTACACACGCGTATAATGTACGTGGTCATGCATTTCATCTCGGGTCTGCCGACTCGTCTCATCCCTACATCTCTATGTAGGTAAAGCCTCAGATGCAGGGAGTTATTGAAACGTGTAACATATGTACTACACTCGCCATATGCAACGATCCACTACTGGCATTATTTCTCTATCGAATTTCTTCAATCTTTCATTTCCGCGCAAATTAAAACCATTTCCTTTTGTTTCATTTACTGTATATTGAATTTACGAGGGTATAGAGCCCCATATGTGATAAAAATAGCATTTACAAGTTAGTCTCGTGCACTCAAAGCCACATCGCTCGATTTTATTCGTAAACAAGTTAACGTCCAGGGCCTTCCAATGCCATCACAATGCTTAGGTATACGCCGCGTGATTGTAATTCACTGGCGGCTGGCTCTCTCTCTCTCCCTCTCTCTCTCTCTCTCTCTCTCTCTTCGCGCACAGTAGTAAAGACTATTTACGGTCAGACGCGTATCGCTTCGCAGCCGGACAAACTTGAACCGTTAGCACATTGAAACGTGTGCGCACAGCGCACCGCTATACACGTCGATGCAGCGAGCGCAAGCAATGTCAGTGCCGCGGACTCGGAAACTTGTGGGCGAATTGGCGAATTTGGCCGGCGCCGGCTTTATCGACGAATATACATATATATCGAGTAGGGGTTCGCTCGTCGGCCTCCAGTGCAGCCAGCGCAGCTTTCCAAAACTATCTGCAACGGCGGCGGAGGCGGTGGCGTCTTGCGTGAGCTGCTACAGATTGCGTAAGCGGCGCTTTGCATGCTCGCTATTCGGGCAGCTGACAGACGCGCGTCCCCACCGCATTGTCACCAAACGAAGCCAGTCCGCACTTATACCGTAGGTACCAAGTCCAAGTTTCTAGGCGGCAGTTGTGTGCCGATATCGCGTGGCCCGCTTGGTTGTTCGAGTTTCGGAAATTCATCGGGGAAGATGATGATGGTCGTCCGCGAGTCTTGCTTTGTTTCACGCCAGTTTTCCAGGCGAAATTCTGGGAATATACTTTGGGTATAGCTGCGCTCGAGAACTTTATGAGCTGTCAGATATTGATAGATATAATAACGATGATTGAACTCTTAAAATTACTCTAAAATCACTAATTTTATATGAATAGAAAGGAGGATCTGCTCGCGTGCACATTGGAATGAAAATTAAAACATAGGGGCCATGTACAAAACCTACGCCATTATTTAGGGCATCAAAAGATATTCAGTTTAAAAAAACTTGGCTCCCTTACTCGAAAGGAAAGTTGGAAAAAAATTGTACTTAATTGTAAATCAGTGTCTTTCTATACCCGTCTGTTTCTACTGCTATGCATAAGGCATATTAAGAATAATCAGCTCAGCCTTTTTTCATACATTTCTCTTCAAGTAAGAAAGTTAATTTTTTTTAAATTAAATGTGTTTTCATACTCTAATTAATAGTGCAAGTTTAGTAGGTTGCCGTTACAATTTTAATAAAGTCAGTTATGGGCATACTTCTTTATAAGCTGGGATGTACTGTTGGTACAGTATCATTAAATTCTTATAAATTTTCATTACATACATAACAGTGCCTATATATAATTATCTTTTATCATTTTTTAATTGATTTGGATAAGACTTTATTGCAAGAATCGGTATTCTTGTAAAGCATTATGCGTTATAGTAAAAGAAAATGTCTCATATGGACAAAGGTAGTGCAACACTTAACAGGACTTTAAAAATTTTTAGAAAATGTGATGGTTACGCAGCTTATGAAACGAAAAACTTTTTTTAAAAAGAATCAGTTGCCTCTTGAGATGTACGTTGTCCAAATCTGCGTATCTTCTTTTTCGAAAATATTTCTTGGCTGTAATCTATATAATAATACAGTTTCATAAGTAATAGTAAGATTTGCTTTTTCCTAATACTAAGATTTACTATTAGGAGCTGAATTACATATATCTGTAAACATACTCTAATTAAAATAAAGTAAATATATTAATTAAATTAATAAATTAAATTAAATAAAATAAATAATCATAATAAAGTAAACTATTTAATTAAAGTAAAGTAAATATCTTTCACTACAACCGATAATTTGAATTTGAAAATCTGCATTTCAGACAGAAAACACCGGTTTGAACCTGAACTCCGAGCACGTAATCATCATCCTCGTCGTCTTCACGTTCCTTATGTCCGGCCTCTGCTTCACCTTCGTATTCAACTGCGTGAAGAAGCTAATACGGGATCATCGAATTATCAAGGTGAGTAATTACTGATCTGAGCATATGTATTCACAAGCACAATCGCTCAGTGGAAAAAGAGCCTATCTCAACGTCTTAATTTGGAAAAGGTTCCATCTCAACTTTTCTGGGCAAAAATGTTTTATCTTAACTTTTCAGAAATAAAAAGTGCTATATTAAATTTTCCTTCAACTTTTAGTTAGTAGAAATTACATAAGTTTGAAATTTTATATGTAAATGAAAAGTTATACGTCAAAACTTTATTTTCAATTTAAAAGATCCTTAGATAAACTTAGAAAAAGAAACAAAAATATCTATGGTATATACTTGCGAGGAAGTATTAATTGCCCTAAAGAAAAAAATCGCGTTCGAGAGATAGCACTTTTTTGCCCAAAAAATTGAAATGGCACTTTTTTGCTCAAAAAATTGAAAGAAGCACTTTTTTGTCCAAAGAAGTTGGGATAGAATCTTTTTGCTCAGAAAAGTTGAGATAGAACCTTTACAAAGCTGATGTATTGAATTAGGCTTTTCTATTGAGGCGACGATATATAGTAGTAAGTAGAAGAGACGATCATACGTCACTATTTTGTTATGTATTTTGTATATTTTTAATAAAATTACGCACGTTGCACTGATGTTCATGACTGCCCGCTTTTACCTATTACTCATCGAATCGCTCCCTTTTCCTTTTAAATTTACGCGACAGATTTCAATTTTACGACTGCCCGAATATTAGCTGTTCGATTCTAAAGCGGGCATAATGCTGCCTTTATACGTAAGAGATGCAGGCTTCTTTAGAGTCAACCAATATTGCGGCCGAGTGATAAAGTTTATGGCGCCAACGTGACGTGCGTTTCTTTACAGGTGCCGTTAAACTTTGCGGAATGATAAAAGTATTAACCTTTGCAAACTGACCATTTATACATTTAGCACTACACGCCTAGATATATTCGCGCTTACAATTTCCAAATACGTACAAATAAGCAACATTCCTCGTATAATTGCTTCAATTATTTTAGCGAGCGTTTTATGTTATACAGCAAGTGGCTCTCCATGAAAAAACCGTATACGCGCTTTTATCGTCGGCGATAAAATATTTCAAGAAAGACACGCACTTTTAAGGCTTACTTTACTGCCTGTCATGAAAATCATTAGGATAAAGCAATACGTAGATGGAAGTCATAAATCACTTTATGAATTAGGACTTTTGAATTTTAAGTTGACGCAATCGAAAGTTTTATGAAACCAGTTCCATACTTGAAAATAATGAACAATATTGCATGAAATATTTAATCACTGCTCGCTCATGTAATTATGGTAGGCTCCGTATAGTTTTGCATCTATTTTGCTTACTTTGACTACCTATTTGTTATTCGAACAACATTTAAAATTGATATTCATGAAATGCAACTCGATGCAGTACTAACTCGGTTTCATCTAAAAAAAAAACAGAATAAGGAAAACTGAATTGAAATCATGGTGCATTGGTTGCCTCATTATTCAACAGTTGATTAATTAAAAGTATCGATAATTGATGCTAACAGTAGTTAAACTCCTCGTTCCGTATACAAATAGCACACGCTCTTTTTCCACCGCAGCTACTCATTTAAATAAGCCTGTTATCAAGCGTCGAAAGTGCGGACAAGCCCCGAAGAACTTTACCTTTTGCAGACTATTGGGTACGAATATGTGAATTGTAAGTGAACAAGCTAAACTTTTTTTCTCTTTTATTATTACAACGTTGTTATGCTATATGTATATGTGCGCGAGCGATACAATCAATATCTAAATTAAATATACCTTATTTGTTAAGTTATAGTAATCAGTTAACCGAGAATAGGCTATATAGACTATAGTATAATTGCAGAGTTTGGGAAAAAATAATAATATTTTTTGTACCATGGACGTAAAAGTTTACACCTACGCATGATCTATGAGCCTTCATCGGCTCGGAGGATTTGGCATTACACAAGGGTGTAAAGCTTTATGCCTGAGGTGCGAAGATAATTTTTTGATGCTGAGAGCGTAAAATTGCATTCTTTAAATTGGTACAAGGTGTAAAATGCAACTTTACGCCCACTGCATCGAAAAATGTAAAATATAATTATTTATTTATTTATATTATATAATATTTCTTTATTTATTTATATAAATGTTATAATTTGTATAACGATACGATATTACGAAAATAGACGTTTTGAGAAAAATGAGAATAACTTGGAAACCTAAGTAAATATTAGTTTATAGCAATGCTACTCCGTGAGATTTTAGATAATATGATTCTTTAATAGTACGAAAAATAAAAAATTGTATGAATACATAATTTGATAAAAAATCAAACGTTTTATTTTTTTAAGCTATACCATTATTCCATGGATCGAGTGTAATAAAATATACTGTTCTAGAAATTTATTGAATAAAATAGTAGGTACATTAATAATAATCAATGTAAAATAGATTGGATTGTAACATTTTAAAATGCTTATAATTTTATTTCTTATTTCTTTTTAATATTCTTATTTTTATTACTTTTCTCTTAATTAAAATTTTTTTTATCGAGTTATACCGAATTTCCAGATGTGACTAATATCTTCGTTTAAATAACATTATTATTTTCTTAGATTAATGTACGTGATGGTACTGCTTTTATTTAGTTGATTTACGGAAAAACGGTATAACTCGACTTCTACTGATCTTGCATGCATACCCTCAATTTAGACTAAAGAAAGTTGTGATATTAATTCAGAAATTGTCAAGTATTCTTTTTAGTTTATGAACAGATGATCAGGGTTGCAGGCCCTGGATTTCCATGAAACTTTCACAAATAACTTTTTGTGCAAAACAATGAGATCCGTGTCTCAGCGTTTTTTTGGGTACATTAGTGTAAATCTATATACACTGAAAAAGAGTACATATAGATTTATATTTTGTGGTCTATTAAAAAATGCTTTTCTTTGTACAAAAAGTAATTTCGGAAAGTTTCAAGAAAATCCACATCCACGGTCATGTACTTTATCGATATTACAGTATTTGGATTCTAGTAAAAAAAAAATATTCATATAAATGAAAAATAAAGACATCATTGTACTTACTCATAATCTACCATTTCACAAAATTTCAGCCGAATATTAAAAAAAAAAAAAAAACTACTGGAAATGTCATTTCTACGAAAATTGTATGTCCCAACGTATATAGAATTTTAAATATTCGGCTGAAACTTTGAGAACTGGTAGATTATGATGCAAGGAAGAGGAATGATGTCTTTATTTACCATTAATACGATTATTTTTTTTTACTGGAATCAAAATACTGCCATGTCGGTATATATTGAGTTTGCCTGGGAAGATTGAAGCAATTGGAAACTACAAATTCATTTTATTGTCCAAATATTTCATAAAATAAAAAATGATTTTTTAATTATAATATAGTATACACGGATTACAAAATAAATGCAGCATTTTTGGGATGCATCCCTAGCAAAAGTAGACGCTTGTCAAATGTTAAGTATATCATATTCCGTGCCATGGAGAATGAAGAGCTGCGATATGAGAATATGCAGAGTATCAAGCAGCGCGGACGTTAGCTCAGTGGTTTGAAGCACTCGATTTCGGCGCGAGACGTGTCGGGTTCAAATCGCGTTCGTTCGCCGTTTTTATATGTTACACCCGCTTAAAAGATACAGATGCACCCTTAAAAAGCTAGAAAAAAATGGGTATTGTAGCGTGCAGTAAATTTACGAATTTAAGAGTAAAACCCTTATTAAAAAATCTACGATCAACTGACTTAAGAAAGGAAGGAGAGAGAGAGAGAGAGAGGGAAATATTAACAATTTACATAATCTCTTGTACACAAAAGTGCAATTCGGTATTCAAAGAGATAGTGTAGTATACGTGTAGTATACAATATATACAAAAATAATGAAATTACAATTTCTTTGCACTTTCACTCTTTTTCTGAGATTTTTCTGAGAGAGTTGAACTAGTCGTAATATGTAAAGATTTAGATCATCCCAGATTTTTTATGTAGTATGCGAGTGGTTTAACTTATGTCTTCTAAATATTAAGAAAAAAATGGTTAGATACACCATCTCAAGCTGCCAAGTATGTTCACAGCTATTTTGTAAGAATAAAGATATTTTATAAAATTTGAACAAGAATAAAATAATGGTAAAGCTAAAACGTTTTGCATTTCACTAACAAAGACGCGACCATGGATTTGAGTCCTGGATTACTAGATACTTTCCAGAATTAATTTTTGTATAAAACAATCTGACCCGTGTAGCAGATTTTTTTAATAGACCTCGGATTAACGATACTTATTCTTATGCTCAAAACATATATCTATATGTATTCTTTTCCAGTGTATATAGATTTACGCTAATGTACAAAATCAATATAATTTGGTGAATAACTTCCAAACTATGACCCATTAAAAAAAAAAAAAAAAAAACGTTGAGACATGAATCTCATCGCTTTTTGTGGACACATCATTTGTTTGAAACAATTAAATAGATTGTATAGTTCCAAGAGAAAATTTATTTGAAACAAAAAAAACGCTGAGACACGAATCTCATTGTTTTGCACAAAAAGTATTTCCTGGAAGAGTTTTGTTAAGAGAGTCAATTCGCAAGTTAAAAAGAAAATACTAGAAAATTTCTGAATTGTTCATTGATGATTATCAGATAAGTTATAGCGATAAATCTCAAGTGCAGAATGAAATATTTTCATTTTGAAATCGACCAAGTATCTTTCACACGCACAAGTGCATAGGTACTTATTTATTTGATTTAGAATTTGACGAAAAGGTTAAAAAGTGTCAATTCAAAGAATAAGTATTCGCGTGTGCTCCCACAGTCTTCGTACAGTGTGACTCATCCTTGTCATCGAGATGCTACCACGTCACTTGATATCGTGATTTTTGTAAAATAAGAAGAGGAAGGTATTGTGCATACATCTATAAAACGCTGCAATGATATAAAAGAAAACCATCAATTTATAGTTCGTATTGATCGGCTTGTATATTTATAAGAAGACCAAAGAGCGAAGCGAACTTTACATAATGTTCGTTCATTCATACGGTCCGTCAGCGACGTGAAAAATGCGCTTAAGTCATTAGAAAAACACAGGTAGATAATGGAGCGCGCGAAACAAAAATACACGCGAATTCATTTCCTGCATCCCCGCTCGCACATACTGAATTCCATTATTTATGATAAACGGGGTAAGCGCGGGATGCTGCTGAGCGTACTTTCGGAATTACAATGAAGCGCGTGCGTTGGACTCCGCGACCCTTTGTCCTCTCTCTCTCACTCCACGCCCTCGCCATTCTGCAGCTGGCGTTGTATATACGCGGAGCTTGCTTTTAATCGCGTGAGCCTCCGCATTCGCTAAATGCTTCATCGACTTCTTTTCAATGTCTCGTGCTTGTAGCAGCTCTACTGCGATAGACGTTATCTATGTTTTTTCGATTGACTATCTGACCAATCGGATGTGCTTAGCACTTGGCTTCATTTTGAATTAACTCGTGTACTTGTGTTGAGCAAATGTTTGATTGGTAGTTTACATGCTTTCGCGCTACTCCGATAATGTAAACGAGTTGACCGCTACCATCGCGGATGTTTAACTGGCAGCTCGGTGAATGCCTGGAAACATAAATATATAATTTTATAAATTTCACAAATATTTGTGAATAGATTTGTGGGATTACGCTGTTGGACTAATTTATCCACTTTACTCCTAAATGAATGCACGTAAATATGATTACTTATCCATTAATAGTATTTTTATAGGAACAATCAAAAGAGAATAAAGGCTTATTGCATCGAAATGGATACGACTTCCATTCGAAAATACACTTGCACGGTCGACTTTTAAAAAGAGTCAGAATTGTTCACTTTGCTCTTCTTTGTATTTCTAACTAATTGCATTTCAGTGATTATTCTTTCATGTAGATTACTTTTTGTATAGCAATTATTACTGATCGGTGAAAAGGAAATTCATGCAATAGTGGCCACCTACAGTGTCTATACTTTACTAATGCCGTTTTTTACTGAAAGTATTTTTTTTTTGGAAAGAAATATTTCAATACTTTTCATATTTTACATTACACTTGAGAGAAACTGGTAATATTTAATGTGCATATTAGGTTATGCAGTGAACAGTACATTACAATTAAGGCATGTAAAGTTATGCAAACATTTCAATGCATCTCAAAATGCACTTTGAGCGAGATTCTCGAAATCTACACAGAAACAGTTTAATGCACGCGTTAAATACCTTTTCATAACATTAAGCAATTCAAGTTCGTTCAATAACAAGAACAAGTGGATTTCAGATTCCATAAATTAGATTACACATAGCATGAATAACCCTTTACAATGAATTTAGCTACATGCATTTTGTTTGCCTCCATCAAATATTTTTAAAATTTTATAAAATCTGGGATAGAAAAGTAAAAAGAGATATCCACTGAAATCTATAAAAAAATTATTATTAGATATAATGAAGAGTTAATTAGAATTTCTAAAATTATTTCATCTATAATAAATTTGGGCATTCAATTGTCTCATGATAAATTAGTTAGATCGTAGTAGTAGAATTAATGAAAGAAACTAATGACGAAATTAGTATTAATAAAAGTGTATATGTTTTAAAATAGCTATAGATGTGTCACCCTGTTTTAATACTTTCTTTTTACTTTATGTCTTTAGTTTATTCTTACAATTACTGCCTTGATTACTATCCTAAATAAAAATTATATTAATTTTGGACAAAAAACTTACAAATAAATTAGGTACACATGAATTGCAAAAAATAAATAATAATTATACATATTGATTTTAATAAAAATTCTTAATAAAAATAACAATGGTTTATTTTATATTTACTATTGAGTATATGGTGTGAAAGCACAATAAACGTTTAGAACGTACTATGTTTTTTTTATGTAGATAGTAGAGAGCCTGCTTTTACCTACGGTTAGTAAAATTCACGTTTATGCTGTTCGGTGTTGGTGCACACATCATATTTTGTAATATTCTGAATAATGTATGTATTTTTACATTCTTATTCGTACAAATAACTGATATATCGAAGGCAACCTGTTAATATCCACATTTAATATTGTTTTTCAGAACAATCATTAGCATTGTATCATTAACGATTTGTATCGAAGCTGCAGAAAGTGTAAAAGCGTGTTTTTCTTTCTGTTTCAGGAGCACATACGTCAGTCGCGCGAGAAGCGCCTGGACGAGCTGGGACGGAAGAACACGCAGTGCCCGATGGCCGAGCCTTGTACCGAAATAGGGGGCAACGATCACCACCACGGCAGCGAGTCGCCCAGTCTCGAGGTACTCGCGAATCCGAAGGAGCTGGTCAGCCCGGTGACGATCATTACTCGGGACTTCGTGAGGGAGCGCAGTGTCGGGCTGTCCGTCGACCTCAGTGACATTCATCAGAGCAATAACGTGAGCAACGCGACTCAGGAGCGACTGCAAGTATCCGGAGAAGAGCGAGAAACCCGTGACATGGAATGCCAGACCAGGGAGAGTATCTTCGATACTGGCTGCATACTGAAACCCTCGGCGCATCCTGCGTTCACAACTTTTGGTTTCCAGACGGTAATCCATTGTTTTTCTACCTGTGTGTATTGTTTTTCCCGTCTGATGATTTTTGATGCTGATGACACATTGTATCCGCACTTCCGAGCTCAACGAGATGGCGCGGAAGGGTTGTTCAAAGTTGTACCATAATCACTTGTACGTCAAAAAACTATATCTATACACATATCTCCTATGTATGTATACTTAGTATATATATTTATAGATATAAAGGTTGATTGTTTAGGTATAACTATGTGCACGGTAGTAAAATTGGCCACGATGAGGCGACTGATTAGCTTGGAAGTGCGGCTAGACTGCAACATGAGAATTGATACACCGATCACTGTGCCGAACGACACTTTTTTGTTTACATTCCAGCCTGGCAGTTCGCGCAAGCCATCACTCGAGTACCATCCCTCCCACCACTACCACCACCACCAGCATCCCCATCAGCATCCAACGCCATTCACTTACCACCACCATCATCATCATATGCATCGGCAGGTGACGGACACCAGTCCACCGTCGGAGAAGGTCGAGCAGAGTCCCGTGAGTCGGCGATGCTCCGTCTGCCATCCATCCAACGAGACGCCACCGTCGCGGTTGTGCCTGAGGCACAGTACGACACCGATTGTACCGGCACCGCACGGCTGGTCCGCCCACGAGTCCATGTACAATCCCGATGATCTGGTGAAGCTGGTGAATCTGCAGCAGTATCCGCCGCCGAGTCCTGCGAGGATCACGGAACTGGAGGCGCGGGAGGCCTCGGATTCGCTCAGCAACAAGCTCTCGCCCAAGTTCATCATGCGCCAGCGAACTGTGGGTTCTGGCGAGAACTACGGATTCATCTACGGCGGCGAGGAGAAGGACGCGAGCGAGCATACGGGAAGCAGCGGCGGGAGTTCGATGAGATCTGGCGGTGCCAAGCCGGTAAAGTGTCCGCAGGTGTCGGACTCGCGATTCAAGACCGAGGCAGTCATCGAGGTGGACCAGAAACGGCCCTTCAGCATAGAGAGCACTAAGAGCGCGCCCGACGTTATCGCGACGCACTGACGCTTGAGTGCTGGGGAGTGGGAGTCTTACGTGTAAGTTGAAAAGGTTTTGCCTTACTTTTTTTTACCGGAGGAGGGCAATATATATGTTCGTATGCCGACTATACGCACGTTAACCTGTTAGGAATTGAGAACATACTTTGAATTTCTCTTAAAGATGTCTATTAGATCGTATTATTTGAAACTATTTTTACAAAAAAAATCGAAGAAAATAATTAAAAAGCACAATTTGTTAATTTAATATTAATTTTACATAGAAATATTGAATGAATTCGTTACAGTATGAATATAAATTTAAAATCTTTTTATTCTTACTTTGATGACTGTGGACTTCATAGAACCAACATTAAGGGGATGTGCTATGGGCGGAATGATTACTTACCTTACCGTTTTTGCATTTAACGAAATATATAAAGGTAGAAACTAATTTTAGGAAAATAATCTCTGTCATGACCTCAGTAATAATGTAAACATTACGATCTTTCAATATCCTGAAATTTCATCCATAATTCATAGAGATTTTCGTCCTCGAAAATTTCGGAGATAAAAATCGTTGTGAATTAGGAAAGAAATTTCTCTGCGAGCGAACAAAAATCTTTGTGCATTATGGATGGAATTTCATAAAGCTTAAGCCACATAATTTTTATATCATTATCGAGGTGGTGATAGAGAGTTTTTTTCTCTATCTTTTTATAATTTTTCTCTATCTTTATATAGTTTTTGGTCTCTATCTTTATATAATTCGTCAAATGCAAAAACTGGTAATGTAGGAATCTTTTCAAACCATAGTACCATTGTACCTTGTCTTGTGAGTCCAAAATATAGGGTCATTTTTTCATTTTTTTTAAAGGAAGATAAATTAATACATATAAATTCGGTTTTTTATACTTGCTTATACATGTCTTAAGGTATGTTCAAATTTTTAAACTATTATGTAAAATAAAAATGGCGTTGAACAGCTCTCGCAGTAGAATCCTTTCCTACGACCTCACTGAACGTACTCTTATCAATTGTATTTTAGCATGTACGATGGAAAATCCAAAAAGATTTTGAAAGTTTATACCAAAATCTAGCGAACACTGAATGGATTTCTTTTGAAAATATTGATTTTAAAATAAATGGCATCGATTTAAGGAAAGACAGGGAGTTCGCAAGAAAAAGGATTCTATTAAGAAGTAGAATATTAACGGGTTTGACTGGTGAAGCGTCTAGTTTTGTGCCAGTTCAGTAATCGAAAAAATTACTGAGAATCTGCTTTAAACTGGCTAAAAACCCGGTAACCGAACAATTCGCAATGCACTTTCGCACATATAAATATATAAGTATCTGCACACATAACATTATTATTATAATTACAGCAACAGATTTATAATTAAAGAAAAAGAAAACCCTGCACTTATTCTATATTAATTTTTTAAATTTGCACGCATTGACGGCTTTACGAACGTACTTGTTAGTTACGGTCCATTAATGGAATCTCGTGGTCAGATCGATGCACAGTGGGCAACAATGCCACTAATTTCGTCTTAACGGGTTTTTAGTCAATTTCTATTGATATACCCTTACCAGTATTAAATTCGTAACTTTTCACTGTTTTGGAGCTATATGTTGTCTACTTGTTCAATCAGTGTATGACAATTGTCTGTAAAACAGTGGTTTACTGATTCATATTTAGAGAGTACATAATCTCTGTTTTTTGTCTGCAACATTTTCAGTTGTATTTTCGGTTGCACCCCATATTTCATTACTTTTATCTCTTTCATTTGATTAACAGTATGGGACTAAATGAAATATTTGCTTTTGGCCTTTATCACGTAAAAACTAGTAATGATTATCATTGCAGCTTTGAGTACAAAGTTAGCTATTACAGCAATTACAGTTTTTTTTTCTTACTTGTCTCAGGATTGCTTTAAGTATATTTTTTTACAAGCTTATAAGTAGAGTTACATTATTTCTATATAATATATTCTATTTTTATAAAATATTTCATAAATTTAATATTTAATAAAAAATTATACAGAGGCCAAAAGCCATTTCAATTACTCAGAACCAAAAGTATGCGAAGATTCTGTTTATGGAAATAAAATCCTTTATGTAGTAATAGTAATATGTATCTTTCTATAATTGAATTTTTCTAAT
Organism: Megastigmus stigmatizans; assembly: GCA_900490015.1. Lineage (NCBI taxonomy): Eukaryota > Metazoa > Arthropoda > Insecta > Hymenoptera > Megastigmidae > Megastigmus > Megastigmus stigmatizans. The sequence continues at coordinate 3,932 of UELV01134765.1, read as the reverse complement.
TCAAGGTATAATCAGATTTTAAATCTCTCATTTAAAGTTTTTTATATTCATATTTACATATATTGCTAATAAATTTTATTAAATTTTTAATTTTAAAGTAATATTATGAAACGTGAAGTTAAGTTGTGCAATTAATATTTTCTTTATTTTTGATTCTTTTGCGCTAGAGTTTAAATCTTTTATAAGATGTGGAATACTATCACGCCTATACGCCACTCTTAAGTACATTGGGCTTATGATTTTAGTTGAAATCATCCAATATTTTCTTTGGGAAACCAATTGATACGGTAAGCGTGCCGGTATTCCACATCTCGTATAGCACAACGAATACGCAACTGACTCAACCAAAGCAGAGAATCCGCGCTGCTAACGCAGTCGCAGAGCTCCTTAGTATTTCTGTCTGTTGTCTGCCGACCACAGGGACTGCCACCCCCGCGAGCACGATACGATGCAGCCAGTGGAATCCGAGAGCAAGGTAGGGCCGGCCGCGAAGCACCCGAGCAGCAGTGGCGGCAGCGGCAGCGGCAGCGGCAGCGTCAGCAGTCTGTCCGGCAAACTTGACGAAGCCCAGACCGCGGCATTTGCGGCGCCTTCTTGATCGAGGATCGAGTCTCCCCCCTTTCACGAGAATGTCGTGGGCGTCGCGCCGATCATTCTGCTCCAGGCGCCCGAGGACCTGAACGGTCCGAGGCAGCTGATCCATTGGCGCCAGTGTCCGAGGCACTCGACCCCGCAACGGCTGCTGCAGCGCCGGAACTCCTTCCGCTGCGAAAGGCACGACTTCCTCGACCGGACTTGGCCGCGCAGGCTGCCCAAGGCCGGCAAACGCTCGCTCGCCTCCAGGAGCTTTGGGACCCAGTGCAACCTGGCCGATTTCCGAGCGATCGCTCAGAAGAACCGAACCGACCGCGACGCCTCGATACCGGTTTAGCGATCGCGGCAGGCTGCGCGGGACCGAACGGCTATGCCATGTCGAATGATCAGGTGACTCTTTTGTGCAGGCTGATTGTGGAAGAACGATCACGGGTGGTTTGTTTTTCTCCGCTGCCACCTTGCATTTTTTAATAACCGTGCACTTACCGATTTTACTCTGCGAGAGCTGCACGAGAGCTCGGAAAAAAGCACCTGACGTTTCATATGGTAAAGTTGTGTACTTGTTTCGATAGGGAAAAGACAGCGATGCGCGCGCGGACACGACAAATCCGGATACGGGGTTGGGGGGCGGAGACCTATTTTATCTGTCTTTTGTATAAGTGCCATGTCGTGCAAGTAAGATCGATCGGCAATTCTTTTTGTATTTCGGATGGAAGGGTGAGGTTTTTTTATATATTGCGCATATTTTGATGAAAGGGCTGGAAGTCGAGGGAAAAAAGACCAATTTTTTCGATATACACGACGTCAATTTGTAAATTGTTCGATTTTTATAGATTAATTATATTGATTATTGGGATCGAGGCTATATCTATTTTAATCATTTAACGTGTCGGCGAGGAGAACATTTCTACACGACGAAACGTTGTTTTTATTGGCACGCCAAGGGAGTAATTTAGTATTATACTTTACTTGACGTACTGTATTTTAAAGTTTTATAATTGAACAACATTTCATTAGGATAACATCGGTTTAAAGACTATAAGGTAAAGTTATATCTCTTTTCTGCCAAATATACATGTTACGCTTTACGCTATATTTTTCAATTTTAATTTGTATTTTTTATCCAAGAGTTAATTCAGCGTTAACAGAATGTTCTTAAAACTATACATACTTCCATGAAAACTAGATAATATATGAGATTTTGTACAAATTAATTCAGTTTGCTCTATAGGGAAATAGATATCGAGCTTCGGAAAACGGGTAGAACTTTACCTTAAATGCGGTTATACTTACATTGTATTATATTAAAATTCTAAACTTTTTACAAAAACTTTTTTATACACGCGTATGTTATGCGGATTGGTCGTGGCGAGGACAAAGAGTTTTAATACCGTGATTATATCTTCACGACACTATGAGGGAGGCAAGAAAAGCAAACTAAAAGACTTGCCACATATATAGATATTACCGAAATTACGTATCACTTTCCGAGCGGGTAATCGCTGCAGTCGACAATCGACTTTGGGAGAGAAATGTTCTTTTTATATATATATATATAGATATCCATCAAATTATTGTTATTTTGCCTTTGTCGCTCTTCCGCTCGTGGAAACTCGTAAAAAAGAAACGGTAAGACGGAAAAATAAAGCGGCGCCGAACGCGACAAGATATGAGAGATGATGTATTTATTTACGAGTCGCGACAAAGTGGCTCGTACTGGTGCGAGCTTGGACAACGCTTCACGAAGGCCAATAGAGAAAATCACCTTCAATTTCTGTGTCGGGTAAATTCGTCGCGTTTTATTGACCGTAGCCGCGGGTGATATTTCGAACGCCCGCTTTACGGTTGATTTATAAAGAGCATACGATTCATTGCGAAAAATTTTAGAACCTCGAGATTGCTATGTATATATGAGATTGGCCAACAGCATCCCACGTTACGAAACCTTCAGGCTTTCATCGATTTCCTCGTTATATAGCGATGCGATCAGCGCACACGTTTTTCTCGAGATATACTTATTTTTTTTTTTTCACAGAAGCAAAGCTGTTCGGAATAAACTTTTGTCGTTGCTCGTGGACAGTCGAAGGTTTCGCAGCTGCCATTGGAGATGCATTTATAGCGAAAAAAAAAAAAAAACAAATGAAGAAATAAAAGCCGTTCATTGCATTTTTCATCTAACTGTATTGCTAAATAATTAAATTATACATTGGATCATTGAGTCAGTCATTGTTTTCTCGTCTAACAATCATTTAAGCCTGGTTTGTATAGACGCAATTGATTTGGTGCGTATTAGGTGGAACGTTTCGCTTTCGCAAGATAGTCAATTAAGAATTGGAACATGGAAATCTGTATGCTCATATAATTAAATATTAATAATCTGTGATAATACAACAATCATCAATTAGTTACGATTCAAAATTGAAATGGCTACAATTTCTTTTCACTGCTTCGATTTTTTTATATGTCTTGATATGAAATATAATTCATTTATTTTACATATAAATAATGAAGCAAGAGTTTAAAAATAATTCCTTTAATGAGTTTTAAATGTGCCATTACTCCGTATACACGTTTATATTTGTCGTGAAAATTTATTTCTTGCTAATGGAAAATTAGTGATTTATGAATTTGTTAGTAATAATTAAAATGTTTATTATTTACATTTAAAATTTATGTATGTTTAAAATTGAACTACATTAAAAGAGTTGAGTAATAAGCATTTTTAAAGTAATAAATTTTGAATTTGGTACATTTGCCGCATCGTTTTTCTTGTGCGAGTACTGATATTTTACTATGACAGCAATTGAGATGGTATATTATGAAGCATGACTTCTAAAAATGTATTGTTATGTTTAGAATTAAAATAATGTTGAATATAAAACTATTGTTGATGACAACTTATCGATATAAAAAGAAGACAGTAAAAAAAATTAAAGTAAGAGAATGTTGCGTCTATAATACTTGTTTTTGTACGTAAAAACTCTAATCAAACGAAATCAAATGTCAAAATACCACAACACCGATTTGCTATAGGAAATTTCTGTTTATGTACAGATTACGTGTTAATATTTAGCGCAGAATGTACAGAGTGTAAACATTTGTATATAAATAACATATGAATCGAACTCATTGCGTATAAAATACATAGAACTTTTGAAAGTTTCAAACGAATGCAAAGGATTCACTTATTATTATTCTTACCAAGCCCCAAATCCTCTTCCAGAATTCGGTAGGTATTAAAAAATCAATATATTAACCCATTAACGTCAAATGTGCACGTTTGCTCATGCCCACTTTCAACACTGTATAGAAGAATCAAATCGGTCAGAAATGATCAT
>UELV01134763.1:0-30063 GCA_900490015.1 Megastigmus stigmatizans | reverse complement strand
CTACAGGTACACTATCACAGTAGTTTCCAAACATTATAAACTTAGTTTTTGTTATATTTAGTGATAATTTATTAAAAGCTAACCAATTCGCTACTTTGTCTAATAGTACATTCATTCTGTCCTGTGCCTGTGCCCACGTGTCGTCATCAGCAATGATAACAGTGTCATCGGCATAAGACAATATTGAGTTCTTTGGCATATCTGACAGTAGATCATTTATATATATGATAAAGAAAAGAGGACCAAGGATTGTTCCTTGAGGTATTCCTGTATCGAGAATTTTTTCTGTGCTAGTTTTGTCATTAATTCTTACTTTTTGTTTTCTACCGGTCAGATAGCTATTTATTAGTTTCTGTGCACACCTTATTATCCCATATCTCTCCAATTTTTCCAACAATAGAGCATGATCGACTGTGTCGAAAGCTTTTGCAAGCAATTGGTCGACAAGTATTAAATACAATAAATTCATATTATTATCCATAATTCTTAATATTATTTTTAAGTTTTACTTATTAACCTCTATCGCATTAAAAATAATTTCAATTACTTCTACGATATCATATATCAATTCTTTTTTTTTTCGAATATATATATATTCGTTGTGTTAACTCTGCTGCTCAAGTTACTTCCAATTTTCTCCACTCATTCACTTTTATATGTACTTTGTGGCACCACTTATCGTCTAACATAGCGAATATATTATATAATGCTCATGATACATAGATGTAACATTTTGGAGAAAATTAAATGAAAGAAAATATTGATTTATTGAATTATTAATCTCTTCTGACATATGTATACACAAATGTAAGCACGATCAAAAAAAAATCAAAAAAAGTAAGTAAAATTATCTTTTGTAGAAGTACCGTGACGGGTCCATTTTTTAGTCAAGATCGAATTCTTGACCAATTCTGATAGTATTTTATCAACGGATGCAGTCCATAATGATTCCTATGATCATTGAGATCATCCCGTGTGCTCTTATTTACTGAGTCCCACTCTTCCCTATTTACAAAAGAATTTAATTTTTTTCCATTAGAAATAGGATGCATGTGAGAAGATGTTATGCACTATCATTATATGAAATACACGCTTGACCGAGTTATTTCGATCAATTAAATAAATGAAATAAAAGGCTCTCTCCTAATTCATGGGAAAAATTTGAATATCTACAAGCATGCTTGCCTTGCTGACCACTTTTCATACAGCTGACACGATAGATGTCTCTCACTTCCTCCCACGAAGAGAAGTAAAGATTCCACGGAGGTGCTGCCGGAGTCGCAGCGCGCTCGCAAAGGCAACGGGCTCAGAAGTTCATTAATTTCCCCATTGTCAGGTACATCGAGGATCGAGCCGAGCAACACGGCAACACGGGCCTCGAGAGCGGAGAAACGCGTCTGGGCGTAAGAGCAACCGCGGCGAGATAAGAGCACAGCAGCATCGGCAGCGCCGGACCTTTCGTCGTCGGAAGCACCAGCTCCGCAGCTCGTCCCCTCGTGCCCCGGTGCACATGGGCGTTATTCGTGTGTACGCCGCTCGCGGACAGCGTTCTTCCATTTAGCCAGTTCTCCGCGTGAGCCGTGCCCTCGACAACAAAAAAAAAAACAACCATCGGCGCAGCGCTCGATCGCCCACGGCTTTCCCTGCGCGCACCTTCGAGGGGGAGAGACTCTCTACTCTCTACTAATGCGGACATACGTGGGTGCGAGCCGCGAGCCTCTGTGTGAAGTGAGCGCCTACTCCGCGTCCTTTTTTCTCCCGGTTCTCCTGTGCTTTGTGATTGTACGGTCATCGACATAAAATGTAGAATATGGTTGACGAAATGTAAGGAGATACATTGTCGGAACCATCGCAGCCGTATTATGCAATGCCGAAGCAGCAGGCATAAATAAGACATTTCTTTCACGAATAAAATGTGAAGATCATGGTCGCCTGCATCGATATTATAAATATCAATTACCAATTTCTCTAATGGTCAAAGATCGGCTGCACCTACCTTGTGCATACGAAATCATTGAAACTCCAGGTCGAGAACATGACAAAGCCTCCCCTAGAGGCATATCTAAAGAAAGGAAGCCTTCTCTCGGCTACAGCGCTTTTATCTACTCGTCCGAGTCGGTAATTATGAAAACAGGTGGCTGACGCGCGGAGGCCAGCAATCGCAATTTACAATGCGATTGTGCGCTCCGAGGACTATGGGCGCAGAGGTGCAGGCGACGGGAGCCGTAGCGAGCCAGAGTCGACCCATCGGTACGCTATTATCCCACATATAATAATAATCGAGTCGATCCCATGCATGCGCCACTCTCAACCAACCGAATGACTAACGGGTTGCGATATTAAGCGACGAGCGGCTCGCACTTGTCCGCCGCGCGCACATTATGCGCACGTGCGGCTTAATTATCCTGTCGAGCTGTGCAGACTACGTGCATATGTGTGTGTGTGGAACTGTCAAGGCGAAAGGGTGCGAGTGTGTCGATAGCAAGTAGGAGACGTGCGCGCACTTTGTCTAATTGAAATAGGTGTTGGTCGTCGTTGAGAGCTCTATTGTTTTTTGTCGCTGCTCCAGGATTCAGGTATTCTATAAGTTTCAATACGTTTATTATAGAAGATTGGAAAGTTGAACGATCAAACAAATTCTTATGTATATAATATACATGATTTATCATAAAGATTTCAAACACAAAAAATATAGTGCAATGGAATTTTGAAGCAGTGGAAAAAATCTCTACTCTAGTGAGGTAGCGATTAGCTGATGAAATATTTATTTCATCTACAGTAAATGTCAATGCCTTCCAACTATCATCATTGCACGTAACTTCCAAGGATATACGACTCATTGACAAAAGTAATTTATTAATTTTTCTATTCATACATCACTGCACTCATCGCCATATAAAAACACCTGCACCGTTAAAAAAGAATTACGACTAGACGTTCAGAAAGGTGAGTTGGCTCGAGCGTATATACGAAAAAGAATCTGTATATATCGGCCTCCCTACTACCTACGCTTTATGCGCGCGGTATTGACGAGAGAGTAGGAAGATTTCGTGTCGCTCCACGTGGAGAACAGAAAGTGATGCGCGTGGCAGCACCGATTCGAGAAACACGCAAAAGGAGCATTAAAAATGACTCCGGAGGTGAATAACACGGTAATTACGCCGTAGGCTTGAATTAATCGCTTCATAAATTATTAACTTTATTCGGTTTGGCAGTGACCGCTGGGCGCGTCTGTCGTTAATCACCATCGACAATAGAAATTTATATGTGCTGCTGGAATTTTGCTCCTCTTCTTCCTCTCCCTCTCTCTTTTTCTCTGTCTCTTTCTCGCATCGCAGATTAAAGCGAAACTTTCTGATTCCACAAGTGCGCGATAAATTTTACGAATCGCGTACACCGTTACTTAATTCTTTTCCAGTGCTTGAATTAATTTTTAGGTTAAAGCTTGCATTGGAAAAAGTAAAGAAAAAAAGGACGAAGTAAGCATATATAGAAAAGTATAGTACGTATACATGTGTGTTGGCGCAGAATATCTTGAAATTGATGACGTCATGGTCTATTTTCCGTACCGCACGCTCGACGCCAAATCCTAGTTTTACTATGAATAACGAAAGTAGCTCATTGTTGCGCACGAAGAAAAAAGTGTGACCAACCAAAAAGGCAAATTAGCTATAATACCAATGATGAATGATCACGGTGTAAGTATGCCAGTATACATAAAAAAAAATGCAAAAATTATATCCAGTTCTGGCACACTTGTTGCCTCGCTCGAGTCGCATTTTCCCTCGGGTCAGCTCTAAAACACGTGTATACGCAAGTGTTAAATCAGTACCGCGGTCGAGGTGCGAGCATAAATCAGAAGGGGGCAAGCTCTTAAGTTAACGTAGCGTGACCCGCGTGATATTCCAATGTTGCGCCTCAGCCCGCGCGCAAAGTATTATAATGCACGCACGTTAAGCGCGTGGTTGGCGCAGATTATCGCGGATCACTCGCAGTGCTCGCTTAACTCGTTCGGCTCTCGGCATTTTAAGCTCGTAATTGTTTATGGTGTCGCTATGGCTAATTGATTCTAGCACTGCGAGCTGCGATCTTTATTTCCAGTCGGTTGACAGTGAACCGGTTTAGATGTAGCACAAACGATTCGCCGAATATGAGTAATTTATGACGGCAGAATGAGATTCGCCTATGTTATAGCGTTTAAAAATAATTTGTCGAAAATTGAGTATGCCTATAAACGAGAACGTTTTTCTAGTTTAGAATAATATTGACCATACGCGATCTGTCAAGCGAAGTTACCAGGATGGCCGCGTTGGCGTTGCTCCGTCGTTGAAAGTTAAAGCGAACTACGCCACTTGCACAGCTAGCCTAGTATAGTACGTGTGCCGCAGCTATGGGCATTGTCCAACTCGCGTTACACAATACGACGTAATAACTCGCTCCCAAGTGCTCCCTTTCGCCCTTTGGATTTAATGGAAACCAATAGCGAAGCACATCTAAACGAGAGCTGCACCGTTGTAAGCTGTAAGCTATTGTAACAAAAGGACGCCACGTGGGATTGCAATTGGTCACTTTATTGAAATTGGCGCGCGATCGCCGCGGCTGCTGCGTAGCTTTTTATGACCACTAGCTCGCAGATGTGTGTCCTGTTTGTAAATGCTGTGGTCATTTGCAGTCGTCGGAAACCTTACCTTCGGATTGGTGTCCACAATTTCGCTGAATCCTTACTTTTTCCAATTCACTTTTGTCAAAAAATCTTCTCTATACAAGTACTTTTGTTTCCAGTTTTATTAGCAGATCAATTTTGAGAATTCATAAGATCGAAAGAAGTTTAATTGCGAGCAAAACAAGAAAAACCAAGTTGAAGCATGTAAATAATTGCGAGTACATTAAAAACCAAGGCTTGCTAGTAAAGGCGCTTCAATGCAGATTGTGTAGGGCCGTAAAATCGAAAATTAATGACGTCTGAAAATGGGATTTTGTGCAAGGCCATTTTTAAAAAGGTTGCATGCGCTCGATCGCGTTATTATTAATCGCAATTCTTTAAAATCACTCGCGGTATTCCTAATGTGCAATTTTAATTTATCAGGTAAGATAATTAATATCGATTGACGGGGAAATATGATAACATAATATTTAAGGCACTCGCGAGTCGTGGGTTAGAAAGCTGAGAAGCTCAATTATATATATAAGATTGAATTAATCAGCGACGCGATGGCTTTTAAAACCTACAAATGAGTGATGAGGAAAAAATTGTTCGCAGCTGGCTTTTTGCCAAGTAAATTTTGCCCCTCGAAGTGAATTAATATTCAAAACTAGCTTGAGTAATGCCACTTTTTATCTCGATATATATACTGCACACCTTGAAACTTGCAGGCTCGTATCCGGGAGTGCAGTTTGTTTAACTCTGCGTTCACCTGCAGCGTGACTTTATGAAAGCCCATGCATTACGCGAGAATCACTGTAAACACTAAATAATAAAGAAATCCGCGGATTATATTACCGCAGACTTATCAATGCTTCTGTCTTGTTGCTTGGACTCGTAGCGCAGGGAACTCGCGTGCATAAATCACTCGCTGGTCTCTGGCGCATAAACCAAATCGAGAACAAGTCTAGCGAACCGAGTGAAAAGACGGGAAAAAATGACGAGATTCCCCATCGCGGATGAATGGAGTCTCGAGCGGCGCGCGAATGCGTGTGTTGGACTATAAGCAAGTGGGGGCCCTTTCAGCGTTCGCCAGCTCACGGCCGTTTGCCCATATACCAGCACCGACGCTCCTACACGTTGTTATAAAGTTATTGCATTTGCGGCCTTTCGATCTGGCTCGCAAGCCCTCGACTAGCTCGTATACAGGATAATAACTCGAGATCCCAAAGACGAATCACTCGCTCCACTCGACTGGGCTGGTTTATAGCTTTTGAATGTCGAAAAGCAAATGAGATAGCGCCGCGGCTGGAAATCGCTCGCGACTCGGGATATTCAACGTATACGTCCCTCGCGCTGCAGCCTCGGTTCTATCCCTAATGAAGGAAGCCCACTCGCATGCAATCGCATTTATTAGGCGACTCGCGAGGATCGCACCTTATAGGAGCTTGGAGCCCAAGAGGTTTTATGATCGCCGGAGTTTGCGCGCGCGACCACGTGTAGGGCTTGTCGTCCGCGTAATTCGATTATTCCGCGAGGTTTCATCTTCTGGTAATAAGAGACTTTCATATAGCGATAGGTGTAACGAGATTCCCTTGAGTGTAGCCGAGGGGACGCTCTTTCAAATCCAATGATTACTTATCGACCGCACTTCTTCATTATCTCGTTAAATTTGGATTTCCACTAATATTAAGGGGATTCGAGCGCTACGCGTTAATCAAATCGGCAACTATTAGAGAAACCTTAAATGGTATTACTTCTGTATGAAAATCATATAGTTTGAATGACAAAACATTGCTAGCCACTTATCATGTACCTAGTAAAACATCAACATCATTACTATTGTATTTATATCAAATAATGAACAAAGGTTACATAATTACGAAATTCCAATTTTTCAAAAGTTAGTTTTTTAAAAGATTAATCGAAAATTATTCTCCGATCCTTGAATTTCAAAGTTCGATTCTTTTTTGATAACTAAAGGGATTCACCGTTTATAAAATTGTTCTTTCATTTTCAACATTTTTTATGTCAATCTTTAACTAATACAGCTAATATGACTATATAACTAATATATTGTCATAAAAAATGTTGATAATCGAGCTTTGAACCTTTAGGATCGGAAAATAATTTTAGACTAATATTCTAAAAAAACTAACTTTTAAAAAATTGAAAATTTGTGATTTCTTAACCTTTGTTTACTAATTGATATAAAACAAAAAAATAATGATGTTAATGTTTTATTAAGTACATGATAAGTTGCTTGCAATATTTGGTAATTCAAAATATATGATTTTGATCCAAAAGTGATACCATTTAATGCTTCTCTATAATGGGAATCGTGTGTGTGAAAGAAAGTTAGAGCTGCGCGGGATCCTTGGCGCATTATTAGTCTTTACAAGGTGTTAACCACCGTTATGAATCGCTAGCCTTGGCAAAAGCTGCCGCTGCCGCGAGTGGATCAGTATTCAGTTATGCCGCAACGATTGACACGCGCTACCGATATCGAAACCCAAGAATAAGGGGGACGGCTCTACGTTACTCGCAGCTCTCTAATTATCGGTCGCTCGTCAAAAGGGCTCGCATTACCGTACATATTATATACAGGCCGATGCCTTAAAAAAAAAAGGTACGAGATGCACCGCCGCGATTCGCGATCGAGAGGTTGTAATGATAAGCTACGCCGCGCTGCACTTTCCAATTTGCAATTTGCAACTCGCAGGCATTTTTTTCGAGACTCTCGAGAGCCCGGACCTCGCGCGTGCGCGTGCGCTCGCGCATCACAATAAACTTAACGGCAATTAGCTGCCGATGCGTAATTTCCATAATTGCGTAGCGCTAAGGCTTCGCCGCGCGGTCCGTGCGTGCCTCTCGACTCACCCGAGTCGCCGATGATCCGCCGCTGTTCAGCTCTGCGTGATGTGCATCGAGCGCCTCCTTTTGTACACCCCTTTTCCGGGTTATACGGCCGCTAAAGCGCGTCACCCAGAATTATGTGCCGTAATGGCCGATATTGCCACTTATCGCGATAGCGGGGTAAAAGGTATTTAGGTATCGATCGGAGCCAACACCTCGCGTGCCGAACCTCCTGCTGCACTCTTAATGAAAATCTCCGAAATCGCTCTTCTTTTCTCTTAAAGATCCTGGCCGACTTTTACCAAAAGTAAGCGCGCAAGCAGGGATTCGAGTCAAGAAGGATTTTTCTCCAACGTTACCTATTACTTTTTATTTTACAACATAAGTATATAGCAGGAAAGAATATCAAAAGATATACGAAAGATTATATTATGCGATGTAAAGATATTAGCATCGCAATTGTTTGAAACAGGAAGTAGCAGCTACTTTTCAGATGAACCATTGTGTGTCTTGATTCGTCCTTACCTCAAATTCCTGATCGCCGATAAAGCAAATGTAACGTCTACCTTCTTTGTCCCCCCAGATGGACGAGACAATCGAATAAAAAATATACAGTGTCATGCGAATATTAAGGTCGCGCAGAGAAGCTATATGGGGAAGCGAACCGAATGAAAGCGCGCGAGGGACGATAAGTCCGGAAAGAAATATCTAGCGAGCGGATAACAAATGATAAGTCCATGTTTCTCTCGCGAAAGAAGACGGTATTGTGATTATGCCGAGTTCGGCTTGCGCTTTCGCCAAATCTCTCCATAGAATCGGGGATTCAATTTTTCCACCCGACAGCTTCTTTAATAACAGCAGCTGTTATAAAAGCGATTATTCACCGTAACCAAAAAACTTACAATACGAATCTTTGTTGTATCTTGAACGTTAATAAGAAGCAGAAAATAGAAGAAAAAAGTGTATTCGTTTCATCAATACCATCAATTTTGTTTATTATCTCCGACTGCGTCATGCGTCTCGACTCACCTTGCACTCAGGCCGCGAAATAAATAAGTAAGTAAATCTGTAAGATCGTTCTCGCTCGGCTCAGGTAAAATCGGAAAAGAAACGGTAATAGTCGCGGCGCTAAAACCGAGAGCGCATGAATCAGGAAGAAATATCGAGAAGCTGCGTCAGCTAATTCAATTATACAGAGTTGGAAGCCGTCGACCGGTTTGTTTTGACTGGCTCCGCTTTTGTGCAGCGGCAAATTATGAACCGCGAGAGCTCGCGATGATTGATCGAGCCATTTCTCCATCTTTATATTCCGAGGGCGCAGAATTACGCGCGGTGAAAGGCATAAGCGTCGCTGGCTTTGCGATTTCGGTGCGTCGAGCCTCGGAATGCAGAAACTTTCGGGCCGAATCGACAATATTTATGTTGGACGATATATTTTTTTCATTCGGCTTCATAACGATCGCCGGGCTCCTCACGTTTTAATCGCCGTGGATAAAGCTGTTACATTCCCTGCGCAGTTGCTCTCGGCTATTTGGGATTCCGAGGGCAGAATTAATATGCGAGCAGTCTCGAAGAGTCTTTAAGATTGAGAGATAAAATGTTGAATAACGTTTGTATAAAAAATATTTATTTTATAATATAGAGTAAATTGAAAAGAAGAATCCGAGAAACAATTATAGTGTAATTAGCTTTTGTTGCTTCCAGTGAATTAACCAATAATTGCTTAAGCGAATAGCAACACATCCGTTCAAACGAGACAATGCACACGTGAATCAAACGACCGTCGTTTCGCCATCCATTCGCAGCAAATTTCTCTAACACGTGCACCGAGCTATCCGAGAGCTCATCCGAGATGCCGCCTCCATCGGCTCTGCTTTTCGCCAGAAACTCAGTTGCGATCGGCTCATTTTTCGTACACGCAATGGCGAATTAAATCAGTGGCGGCGCTAGATGCGGCATTCGCGCTGCGGATGAAAAGCCGTTTTGCCTGGGTCGCAGATCAGAGACGCGCGGAGCTGCAGCTCGCGCTTACACTATTTCTCAGCGCTAATCGCTCTATTTATCATCTGTAGCGCGGCGCGGAGGTTCGCGCCTGGTCCGATGGCAGTGCAAGCCCAAGGACCACCCACGAGTCGCGTCACTCGCGAGCTGCTGCTGCTGCTGTGCAGTCGAGTGCCGAGTTTGCTCAGTGCCTTATGGCGTTTGCCAGTCGATCTGGTCGAGCGGATTTGCGGCAGGTCACATTTCAATGCTCAAAAGCTCACGTAATGCGGGAATTCACTTTTTACCGTGATTTTTTCCTAAATAAATCCCACGGTACGAATTGAGTCATATTAACCTTTTTATTCTTTTATCAGGTACATGTATATGTAACTCGTAACGCATTGTCTTATGGTAATTTGTAGGATCCTGGGAGATTTCTTGCATACATTTATCAGTTCTTTGTAAACTTATCGGCCTTTTCTTATTCCTACATGCGTGTGCAGTCTCATCTTTTTCTTTAATAAGTTTACAATCATCTCAGGACTTCTATATACAATATATTCTAAGCCCGGTGAATCTGGAATTCATTTTTTGTTCCTCTTCTGTTACCTTCTTCAGCATTGCCGCACTTCCTCTTTCGGTTTCTCTTTTTATGTCTTTTATGACTCCGTTTCCGAGCAGATAATAGACTGATTAAGATACTCCGCGGACGTGTGAGTTTTTAACCGCGCCGTTTTACATATCGATTCGGCCGCAGTACTGCAGCCAGCGAGGATGACGTTACCAGATGCATCCGTCATGTTTTCTTTTGTACATTTTCCCATACATATTTCCATGTCTCTATTCGTTTTATAAATAAAAATAAGGTTAAATAAGTGCTGCACCAGTTCCCATGCAGTACCACCGCATGCAGGTAGAATAGCGATGTTTAAAATTGCCAAAGCTGCGTCCATCAGTCAAATTTGATCATCGGAACGCCATTCCCTCCGGGTAATTGCAATAAATAGGGCCTATTTGCAAGTCAAACCGCGGTGGAGGAGCTGAGCCAGGGCTACCGAAGCCGTGTGTTGCGCGCCACTCCGCTATAATTATCGAAGGCGAACTTCGAAAAACGGCGCCGCCGAGCGCATATAATTAAACGTTAAAAACTGCCGAGTCGGCGGCGCAGAGCTCGCGCACAGTACAGCTCGGCCAGCTCACAAGCTGTATTTTCGCCGCTGTGAAAAAGCCCCGGCGCTCGCTATACAAATAAGAAAATATCCTTATAATCAGTTGCACGCCGGATGAGAGCCGCGGAGCCGGGACGCACAGCACTAACTACATATATAGGTATACCCACTATACAAGCACCTGCAATGCAGTTGCGAGATGGAAAGAAAAGAGCTAGTATATGTGGAGGAGAGCCGATCTCACGCGACTACAACGCCGCCGTAGTTTCCAATGCTTTTTTGCCCGCCCCATTCTTACGCGCGCGCGCGCTTCGCGATATTCCCGGGGAACTTGGCGTATACATGCCTGTGCCGTTCACTGCAGGAGGGCTCCCCCCATTCAAACGTCCCGCGCTACTGCACCGGCCGCAGCTTTTATATATAAAAGAGTGGCGGCATCTCGGGCATATCCCGATAGCCGAACGCTTAATTCAAATTAATTATATTTGCATAGCTCGCGCGCAAAAGCGGCCGCTTATAATTAAGGCTTAGCCGGCGTTTAGCGAGCGACTCGGAGCGACTCGGAACGATCGTGCAGCCGACAATGCGCCCGCGCTCCACGTGCAGCCTTTTTTGCCTCGCTTCTTATTCTTTATTCCCCCTTCTTGCTGCGCGGTTTGGATATGCGGCTCGCTTGTCTTTGTGCTGCTTCGCAACCGATAACGAGCAGCTGAGAAACCGCGGAAAGAGCGAAGAAATTAGCTTCTAGCTTACGCCGCTTTCATTCAAAATCTCATACGTAAAAACAATCGCGATAACGTAACACATTTTATCGATACGCAATACAAAGTTTGCAACAATCCTTAACCGTACATCGACATACAGCACGGCCCAACCGATCGAACAGCAGTTTAGACTAGAGCTTTTCAATTTGCAAAAGACATTCGCGGTGCGGAGGTGTAAAAAAGTCCGCGAGAAGCGATAGAGCGCGCCGCCGCCGAGTAGAGGGAAAAATCTGCGGAGGAGCGGAAGAAGCGTTAGGCGCGTATATAGTGGTCGGAGCTATGTACCGCAGCTGCCGAGGGCCGAGCCGCGTAATTGCATCTTTAAACGCGAGCGAACTATATGGGGCCGTTGGTTTAAGCTGCTTTTGATTTACGGGCGGAACTTGGTGATGCACTCGGCACTCGGCCCTCGGCTGCTGGACCGCCTGACTCCTCACTTGCTCTCCGCACTCGCGCGCAACACTTGGCAACCTGGTATCGCCGGCAGCTCCCGTGGCGATGCGGTACTTCAGGACCATAGCTTTAGCAGACTCGCGCGCCCCCGTCACTTTCACGCGCTCCCATCAGCAGCTTCGAATTTCCCGCCGCCGCGGTGCAAGCTTTTTTCCATCCCCTCGTCGCTTCGTCGGTCGGTCGCTACTCCTGCTTTTTGCTTGCGAGCCTGCACTTGATGTATTTGCCCCCTTCGGAGATTTATTTTCATTGTTTAATTTTAAAAGGAATTTATAACCGAGGCTCTACTGCTTTTATGCCGCGACCTTAAATGCCCGACCGCGCCGAGTCCTGTTGTTTTACTTCTTGCGCGCGGGGATGGCTCGTAGCAGCTTCTCTTGCCTTTATAGCTTTTCTGGAATTAAGCGCTTTACACTCGCCTTTGCTTATGATCGTTCGACTGGAACATACTCACTGTCTTGTATATCTTCCCCTTTCATTTTTACTACTGTCGCTGCTGCTGCTGCTGCTGCTGCTGCTGCCGCTTTCTCGTGTCCGTTTCACTGCTTATTGGAGAGGCCAATTTATGCTTTGTTTGTAGTTTCGACGGGAATTAGATGCATTAAACACATACCTAAGTGTATTTACAAAAAGGAAAGTTGATTTGTGCCCCACTATTTCGAAAATCCTTTACTCCTGGATCGCCTATTCAACTGATGATTATCTGAAAATCAGCTAATTTATACAACGTCGAAATTATATTATTGAAAAGCACGATTGATAAAAAAAAATTAATGAAGGATTTAAAAAAAGCATGAAGTTGCAAGAGTAAAAGGAAAGTTCATTTATCAAGCAAATTGTTTAATCTAAAGTTAACAACATATTTCAACAGCAGCATCGCAAAATTCTCACGATAAGTTAAAGCTTTAGCAGCGCCGCGAACGAGCCGAAGCTAAGGAAAGCGTTTCTTCGAGGTGCAGACATTGTCTTACGCCTACAGCTCGTGAGTATTTATCGGCGGATCAATGATTAAGAAGAAACAAAAATGTTCAGCTCCTTCGATTAAAACATATATCTTAGAGTTCGCAGAATCCGAACTAACACAGAGGTGAAGCCGATGCACGCGTCACACCTCCTCGCTCCTGTGACTACGCCCCCACCAATAGTCGTAAAGTAACTGGACGCTTTAATTATACAATGGATCGAGTTCTTATATATACATGCAGTACACGTGGTACATATTCAGCCTTTTGACTATCTACCATTTTGTGAATAAAAAAGAATTAACTTTTTAATGCGACACAATGCTAAAAAGACACATTGGTTTTTTTTAACTTCTGCGTAAATCGTAAAGTTTTTCATATAAATGAGAAATTTCATGTAAAAAAGACTGGGGGAGCGGTTGTCCCTACTGGCGTTGTTGTTAATCAACGCGTACGGCGAGCTGCTTGTCCTCCAAACGGGAGAGCAGTTCACTTTTTCTGGGAGAACCATTCGCCCATGCTATAGTATAATAAACAAGATACATATAGTACAGTAACAAGATACAAAGCACAAATGAAATGGAAGTAGAAATAGAAACGACTGCATTTTGGTTATTAGGTAAATCGGGGTCGAAAAAACCGATTTTCAAATTTGCAACTTCCTAGGTCCAGAGGTTCTATGCGAAAACAGAGTTTCAAAGATTTATTTGCTTATATCTCGAGAACGGCTTAAGCTAGAACAAAATGTTTACAGTAATCGAAAGAACGTAAAATTTTACATTGGAAACGAGTTTTTATTCGATTTCAATGAGTGTAAATAGTTTCGAGATAATTAATCGAAAAGAAATTATCTCAACTCTTCGTACGTGAGTGGGGTAACCATTACCCTAGAAACAGAGTAGCCGCTGCACACTATTCCTATAGTGGCGCTGCTACACCGCTCTTGGCGCGGTAGTTTCCTCAGTCTTTTTTCCGTGTGAATAAGGTTTTATTTAGCCTTGCTTTCAGTGTGAGCTACATTTAGAAGAAAACAAATATTTTGGCATCTTTGCAAGCAAGAATTAATTTCCACTAAAGAAAAAAACGTATTTGCGAGATGGAATTATTACCAAACTTATAAAATTTGAGATTAAGCCTTTTTCCACTAATAAGTTGACCATATATATATATATATAGTATTATGACATAATAAAAGGTGAGATTGATCTTTTAGTACATGTATTTAAAATGTACAAAGCATTTTTGGTGAGATGTCTAAAGTATTCGACAGCTAGAACAAAATATGGTACCTCTCACTGCAGCCTCAATAGGGATCCGATTAACTTATATGCTCGCTCCTCATCCTCTTGCATTCACACACATATACACACGCACACACACGGACAGAGTTGGAACGCCGGCGCGAAGCTCGTGGCTCGTAAAGCTTTTAAAAGGGCTCTTATTTAAGATGCAACGTTAATCCACGCGCTATACGTGTGTGAGCAGCGGAGGAGGAGGAGTACATTGCACTTGGACTGCGTCTTTATTTACAGCCTGCCGATAATGGAAGAAACGTGCGACGACTCGGAAATATCGTGCGTCGATCCTACTCCTTCCTTCTCTCTCTCTCTCTCTCTCTCTCTCTTTCTCTCTCTGTCTCTGCAGTCCCGCCGCGAGCGAATAGCTGCAGGAAAGAAGAGGCGAGAAGGGGCATTCCGTTATGCCATCGCTGCGGCGGAGGAGCAAGACAGAGAAAGAGAGAGAGAGAGAGGCTGTGGTAGAGGCGCGCGCGTCTATACGCGAAATCCCGTTCTAGGGAAGCGCGCGCAAGTGCAAGTGCACTTATTACGCGTCGGCTCACTTATTCCCACGGGCTTCCACCGGCGATTGTATGCAGCTTTATATGCATTGTTTGCTTTCTATACTACTGAAATGTACAGTGCTTATTTTGCCTTTTGCACGAGTCCGGGCGGGTGAATTTTTGTTTACTGCGCGACTCGGCTGCTCTTTCTCTTATTACCAGCTCGGGGCCATTTCCTCTGATCCGCAGTGCAGTCCTCGTTCCTTACAGACGCGGATGCGCGACTCAATTCTGCAAATTGATTATTTCCAATTTAAAAAAAAAAAAAAAAAGTACAACCTTTTGAATGGTACAAACATGCTCTAATCAATAGTTAACATTGAGATGAACTCGATGCTCCTTGCGGGACGATCCAGCTATCGTTTCATTTTTTACCTGTGGACATTATAGGCCCTGCACGTATATGTGTGTATATACTGTAATCGAAAGCAGTCGAGTGCAGGGAACGCGAGGCTGGACGGCCTTGCATATCCGCGCAAATCTTGGGGAGAAAACCGGAGCCTCCGATTTCAATGCTCATAAAAGAAGAAAAGAAGGAGCTGAGCGGAGCTGGATGAAAGGGAAGAGCGAATAGAGGCCGCGGCGGCGCGCCGGGGCAAGTCCTCCAATTACAAGGGACGCATTTGCTCGCCGCGGCATCAGGTGCTTTTGCTCATTGTACCGTCAAGTGCGCATTTCCAAAGAGAGAGAAAAAGAGCCAGCCGCACAGAGAAAGAGAGAGAGAGAGAGAGAACACTGCATGGACTCTTGTGCTGCCGCTGCTGTGCACCTATGTCTACGTAAAAGATAGTGTCGAGTCTCTGCCGAAATCTCTCCCTCGAATCTGTCATCTCTGCAGTGCAGTCTTTACAGGTACTTTCAGCGTGTATCCGAGCCGCCGACGTATTATGCTAATTTACCGATATTTTGCCTTTCTTTTTCGAAACAGATGTTGCGCGGCGTTGCGGGAAAATCAATTCTATACTATCAAAAATGTTGTTTTATTATACTGATTGCCTTCCAAAACTCTATATAAAATACCGAGAATTCCAACATATCGTCGGACTGGTGGAAAAACCTACCATCTCCATAGATAATAAATGAATGATAAATTAACGAAAGAATAAAATAATGTGCATTAAAATAAGCGCGATAATTTATTAATTTGTTTTTGGTTGAGCTAGTAATTTCTATTAATTAATACTAGCTTGAAATAATTGCTGCTTCAACTGCAGCATCAGTTTTTCCTCTGCGCAGCTTATGAATTTCTTACCGATCGATCACTCGATCCCCACATTGTTCAGCATGAAAATCACCGCCACTGCCACAAGTATAGATATTCGGCAAGTCCATAATAGCCAAGTGTCCTTAAGCCATAGAATTTGCATCGAAGGTTTTAGAGCCCTGTTACGCACCAGCCTCCCCCTTGGCTCCATCGAGATCTCCGCTCGTCGAGGTTTTCCCTGCACTGCCCTCGCGGAACTTGACCGCGCGTCCGCTTATAATCCTACCGGCAATCGGCGCAAGGCATATCGAGTCGCATTTATGCATATGCCGAAGCTGCAGCGGCATTTGGTCAGGGCAGCTTTTTTCATCGCTGCGCGCACCGAGTCGCGACTGTGACTGTGGCTACCTTGCGATGCCGACTGCGTGCGTCCGAGCGCCTTATATTATACAAGCAGCGTACAAGAGATAGGGACTTTCGATAGTAGTAGTAGTAGTAGTAGTAACGCAGGAGGAGCTACTCGGCTGCGTTCCCACGTATGCAGAGACGAGAGAGGAGAGAAGATGTATCCCCCCTCGGTGCGGCTATGTAGGGTAAGCTCGGTCAATTTGCGTCTAGTGCGAGTCAGGTGAATCGGGTGAATCGGGTGAATCGGTAGGGCGAACACCCGAGCACCGGCCGAACAGCGTAGCCGACCGAGCGCCGACGTCATACCAGCCGCATAGAAATGTCAGCGCTACCGAACGAGCGCGTAAAGTAAGATGTAGCCTCGCTGATAACGAGCCTCTGCTTCTCTCCTCTCCTCTCCCGCAAGCCTTTTGCCAACTCGAGCAATTCGCTTCGCTTTGAGCGCGTGCGTTTTCGCAGGCTTCGCGCGGCTCGAGTAGCAGACGGCAGGGAGCGCGGAGCTCGGACTCGCGGAAAGGAGACGGCTGGATATGTAAGAATATGAGCGCTTCGATAGAAATATAAGCGCTGCAAGACTTACCTGCTATGCCAACGACAAGAGAGCACAACATTTTTTCAATAACTAAAGACCTTCGCGACAAGTAATAGTGGCTAACAATAATAAACGATTGTTTTTTAATAGATAGAAGAAGACAATACCGTCATGATAAAGTAGAAAAAATGTAGGTATGTTTATAATGTCGCTGCATCTTAAAAACGACTTTGATAGTTTCAGCTCCCCAGTTTTTATCGTTTTCCTAATGCTTTCTTGCGTCATATACTATCCTTTTTCAAAATGCTCTATAGAAAAATGCCATCGCGGTTACAGATAAAAATGTTATTGAACTTCTACACCAAATATATGGAAGTCGGTAATGGGTTATTGAAATAAATAACGACAGTACAAGTAGCTTATTTGCAGAATTGCAGGCCATTTCGTAGAAAATGAATTTAATTGTCAGTAAAACGTAAATTAACTGCTTGAATGTCGATCTGTGGTAAATTAAATAAGCTTTTATGACTTTTCACTTCGTAGCAGTGTCACGTTATAGATGTCCAATGCTTCTAGGGTAATAAGTTCAATTAGTATGTATTTCAATAGCAAACTGGGAAACGCACTTACGCGCAATAAACTTGCGTTACAATAAATACACCGTAAATAATTAGTATTTGCTAATCGTAAATGCATAAAGAAAATCAATAGTCTCTCTAGTGCATAATTATACCGAGGAATTAAATGATTGCGCGGCTGCAGAGAAGGAGAAAGGTAAATTGATGCAAATTCATATCCTCCCTATGTACACACACGTATACAAACACACTCTAAGAATGAACGAAAGTGCACAAGGCTAGTGAGAAAATGTGCAAATTGATCGGATGCGCAAAAAGATACGTTGAAGGTCGCGAGTCGGGCTTACGTGCGTCCCCCGTGGTTCCGAGCTGGGGCTCGTAAAACAGATCGTTAAGCGTTCGCGTCGTAATTAATTTATGCGAGCGGGAGCTGCAAGTTGGTTAAGTGCAACCGATTGGTCGTCGCTGCGGGTGACGAGGAACCATTTCGGTAGCTTTATTTTTTATTTCGTATACCTATATATGTATAATTTTAATAACGCTCAACAAAATGTTTTTTTTTTTTTTTTTTTTTTATAGAAATTCTTTCCCTCCTTTATATATTATATATTTCCTGAAACAGGTATTAACCAGTAGAAAGAAGCGAATTAATTAGGTGAATATCTTTGGTAACTTAGTTCACTGTAAAACCTGTGGTCTACACTGAAAAACGCAGCATGATTCGCAATAAAAATTGTTTGCGAATCAGCCGTAGCAGCACGGCACAATCTCCAGGAGATCAACGCTTGTACAAAAGCAAATGCTAATCCGAGGCGCCGCTGCAGCGCTTTTGCAAAACTCGTATAGGTATATAGATATAGAGTGCGCGCGCGGAATAAAGAAAAGAAAAAAAAAAGAAGTAATTGCTTAGCTGGCAGCTTGTAGCTACACGTGGCGGCGTGTTGTAGACGCTATAACGGAGAGCATATAGCAGGGACAGTATATATATAGTGAGAGAGCTGTAGTAGGAGCCGCGGCTCGCGCGGTAATAACGAGGATCGTTGCGCAAAACGAGCTGCAGCATAGCCGCGGCTTATTGTAAACATCGGCCCGCCGCAGCTTTTACTACTTTTTCGTCGAATTATCGCATCGGGGTAATCGGCCCCGGCCTCTCCTCCGTTGCACCGATGCACTCCTCCGCCCCGCGCGACTAATGTAATTTTCCCGCAATGCCATAGAGCCGAGAGAAAATTAATCGCACGCGCCCAACGAAAAAGCTGGCCGTTTAATTTTTAGAGCTTTCTGTAATCGCGGCGCGTAATAGCGAGTTACTCCGATTGCTCCTGCCTCTTTTCTCGGAACACTCCACTTGCAGTATACCAGCTTCATTTGTACGCACCGCGGCTGCACTTACTTTCCTCCCTGAGTACGATGAATTACAAATCCTTTTCCACTATATACACAACCGATTTACTTCGGCTTTATCATTCATTTTATTGGTGATCAACTCTTATTGTACTTCGACTCTTGTTACCGCGTCAAGCGCTAATATTTGCATGATTATTATACATTTTTTTTTCTCAATTGATTTTTATTACTCTCGCGAGATTGGAAATGAACGCCACGAAGATTCAAGCTGTAGAACTATCGAAGTTCGCTCAACCTATTACTTTGTAATTCTTTTGTTTTCCTCCGTAGAAATGAAATCGCCAACAATCGCTACAAAAGCCATTAAATAAACCTTAATGCGCTTAAACGATTGAGTGTTGCTAAAGAATGCGTTAAGTGCGGCACAAGATAAAAAAAAGGTAAAATGACCTCTCGGAACGATTGCAGGAATGCAAAATGAGCTGAAATAGGGCTGAAACACGTAGTATATTTAGATACTTGGCGATACTTAAAATCGAATCGATCAAACTATTATATTCTTGCCAATTTCCACGCGTATAATTACATCCGTACATTACTGATAAGCCGCAACGTGAATCTCGATTGGTTCACATCGTAAAAGAGTCGCACTAAAGGTGCATAGGTCGCGCAGGATTAGCTTATAGTTCGGAGGCAGGTCATCGCGCGCATTCCCAGAAAAGAATTACAGCAAGTCTCCGCGCGGCGTCGATTATTTAATTAAGCCGCGGCGAGCGCTCGCCAAATATCCATACAAACTACAATCTCCTTTTTCCTTAATGCTAATTATACAATTGCCCGCGAACATTGCACTCGCGGCGATCGGCAGCCGTATAGTAAGAATCTTGCGAAACGGGCACCGATTTTTTTTTGGTCCCGATCGCGGGAAAATTGACGTATAACGAAAAAAAAAATCGGAGAACGGGGGGGAATTATAGGAAAAACGGTGTACGTCTAAGCGAAGCGCGAACATTGTTCCTAATTACCGCGGTGCGGCGATTCCACTGCGGTGGTGGTGTGTGCATGGCTTACCGCAGTGCTGCACAGTAGTCACACGTATAAACTGCGCGCAGCACACGGGAAAATTCCTTCTCACAGTGATTTATATATTCCCTTTTTCGCAACCTTGTCTCCCCTTGGCCCCCCCGCGCAAACCGAACCGCGACCGGACCGCTCGAGTAATTAACAAGGCCTTTAATACGTGTGCAGTATATCGGTATGCGTGTGTGGGTGTGTGTGGCTCGGTGAGGGTAGCAGCTGGACCGCAGCAGACGTATTAGGCCGCGATCGACGTATAATTATAAAAGCACGTCCGCGCAACTCATAGCTAGTGTGTGCGCGTGCGCGTGTGTGTATACGGTAGCAGAGAGTCACGTCTGGCTGGTCATAGAGAGCGAGAGTGAGAGAGGGAGAGAGAGAGAGACGCAGTCCCTTGTTGATAAATCAAATAACAAGTCGAGATAGCCGGCTTAATCTAGTTAATCTATCGCGCGCGAGCGCACTCGAGCGCATAGACGCGGCGGACGAGATACATAGTATAGGTATATATATATATGTATATATGCAGTGCACGTCGGTGCAGAGCTGAGCCGCCGCCGGCTGCCAGAGCGATAATCGATAATGTCGGTAATCCGTTCTGCAAGGTGGTCTTGCTACCGCCACTGGATCTTTTACTTTCGCGTCAATAGGCGCAAAGAGCAAAGCAGAGGAAATTTAGCCGCCGCCGCCGCCGCCGCGCCGACCAAATGATGCGTGTAATTCCTGTCAACGAGCTAATGCGCGTGTGTGCCGACTGCGATACTCGCGGCTACTGCCAATAACTCGGCCGAAGTCTGTTGAGACAAGCCGACATGTCGTGCGAGTTTTTTTTTCTCGATCGACATTTGCCAGGCTTATGATTTATTCAGGGTTATTGGGTTAGGGGGTGTAGAATTATTCGACATGTTACTTTGAGCAGAGGTAAATACAAAGGAATTCTGCTTTGAAAAGTTTCTATTAAAGAGTTGACTGTAATTCATTGAAAACTAATATCCAACTGCTAAACATCAGACAAACAAATAAACAAACCTAAAGGTTTACTTGTACATAGATTCATCCCATAATTGTGAATAATTTCACTTAATAGCAAATTCATTCGCAAATAACTGAATGCAGTACGTAGGTACAGTGATTTCATTATCTCCTTCATTTTTGGTTTCAGGTATGTACATTTTCGAGATACTCGCACAAGATATCGCATAGCATGCATGGATCGCGCTCCTCTTGGTAAGTTTTATTCCAAATGTTCGAGTAACAACGCCACTTGCAGAGAAAAGTCCGAGCCCGACAAACGCTATCAAATGTCCGATCTCGAGAAAAGCAGCAGCAGCTAAGCAGGGAATATTTGCTCTACTCGGGGGGGATGCATCTTTGCGCTTTCAATTAACGCCTCGGTGAATCAGCAAATCGATGCCTCGCAGCCTGGCTCCGTAGCTTTTGCCCTGCAGCGCTCGCGCGCCGGTCATTACAAGCGTCGGACGTTAATTGATTTCTCGAGTAAGTAGTATAATTGGTCCGTGGCGCTCGCCGCGAGTCGCGCGGAGCCGCGGGGAAAGGCGAGCGGATCGCTTTCTGCTCCAGCTCGCCCGTCTGTGTCTATACATGTGCAAGTGTGTGTGTGTGTGTGTGTGTGTGTGTGCGCGCGCGTGAGCTGCCAAGTTTCGTGGATATTTCGTAAACGGCGGCCGTGTTGCGAAAACGCCGCCGATTGATTGGCTTAATTTGGATGCTTTTTCTACCTGCGGATGCTGATGCCACATTAGCCTCAAGATGATGTTGTGCACTTTGCTTCACTTTCTTCTTTTTCAACGCTGCACGTCAATTATTCCATTCGAGCATTTTTTAGCTTAATTCCAGATGATTTTTTTTTTCTAGTTTTCAAAACTAACCAATACCAAAAGATTTTATTTTTACGAGTTTACTTACTTATACTATGAAAATGGAAATTTTGAAAAATAGGTATAATTGGACATTGCAAAATAAGAGCTTGAGAGAAAAAAAATCATGAGAATAAGTTGACTGCATAGTCTTACAAGTGAAATAGGCATTTTGTTAGTAGGTACGAGAGAAGAAATTCTTCCCTTCTTCTTTTTCTGCCGTTGTCACGGCTGACTAAGCTGACAAGTGGCAAAACTCGTTTTGCTAATTACTCTACATTAGAGAAAATTGTAACTACCTATGTAAAATAATTAAATCGATGAGAGATAAGCGCGGAAATATTATGTTTCAAACTCGTCTCGTTCAATTAGCATCCGTTTACTTATCCAAATTGAAATTTTACATTTTAACCTTTTCGAAACGACTTCATTCGTATAAGGACTTGGCTATTTTAATCTTTGCAAATTATTTAAAGCTGATGATAATTGATAATTAATCACATAATTACAACGTTCGTTAATCCCTTGACTCCTTTCCAAGAAAAATCTTATTTATTTATATTTATCAAGCTGTATATCTTTTTACTTTACGAACCATGTAACTTCCACAATTTATGTCCACATTAATTATCAAATATTAATTATATAGCAAATAAAAGTATAAAGTTGATTTTATTATAATATGCATTTGGTGACAAATATAGAAAATATGGACGTTTTTCACCCTTACCGGCAGTTAAAATAATAACTCAATTGATGCAGTAAATAAATCGCGCAGCGTATAATATTACAGAGATGGCATTATCGAATACCGCGAAAGGCTCTTTGATTCCTCAATCTCGAATTTCAATGAAGCTGCACGTATATCCGCAAGCGAGACGAGTCGCGCACTAAATCATAACACCCTTAAAGATACACTTATACCTATACTCCAAGACTCGTGGCCTCGGCCAAGAATCTCAACACTTTGATAAATTTAATGAATCTTCAATTACTTAGCTATTCTCGCGGTAATCTTAATGAAACGCCTCTCGGTGCAGGTCTATGGGTGAAACGGCTCGTAGTCGCGCGCGGATTAACTTAATAAAGAGCTGGCTTATCCGACGCACATTATTATCTACACTCTGTGCGCACTATTATGCGAGTGTATAGCCGTGCGGTTTTCCCGCGAAAATTAAACGTCCCGACTAAAGGCGCTCGTTTTTCACGAGGCGTAATTAATTTTTTTTTTCCGCTCGAGCCCCGGCAAACTCCGGCGCTGTCGTAATTTCTCATGTCGAACAATTATTTACACGCGCTCGCACCTGCACGCGCGCAACCGTCGCCCGGCGCACGTTTCGTTTTGTAATATAAAGGCTGCCGCGGCTCTCCGTGTCTAGTTGTTCCGAGCTCGACTAGACGGCGCGGCGGCCGCGGGAATGGAGAAATCCCGCGATTTCAGGGCATTTTCATAGTTAACGTCGCCGCGCGTTACCTTGTGCAAATGGATCTGCGCACCGAGAGCGCACAATTGACTACTTTGCCGCGATCTGGAAAATTCCACCTCCTATTGCTGCACACTACCTATGATACATACATATGATTGTTCGATTCTCCTTTGCGACTCGTTTAGTATGTAGTTGGAGCAATAATAAAGAGCGCAACTAATTCATTTGTTTATTAATTATTATTTTACTTATTAAACCTGTAAGAGAAATCAATCAATTACCCATATATTTCATTTAATCAAAACGAAATACGTCAAAAAGGTATATGAAAAATGTTTCTGCGGAGAAGTGTTCTCGTAATTATAATTAAGTATAACATAGGATGCTTGAGTATATAAGGAAATAAATTTGCAATCGTAGAGCAAGTATAGACATGGCTAGCACGCGCGTGGGAAAATTATATATCGATCCAAAAAGATAAAGATTTCAAGTAAATAGCCGTGCAAAGCCGAAGAAGTAAAGTTAAAGGGACGCGAGGCGGGTATAGCTGCTGAAGGAAATAAACTGCGCGGAGCTGAATCGGTAAAAGAAATAATGGAAAAAGGGGTGAGAAGAGCGAGGAGAAGAGTATAGGCAGAGCAGAGCAGAGGGCTGGATGCTGCAGACGGGCGAAAAAGTGACGGCCGGACCAAGAGAAATGGGATGAGCTCTCCTGCCTATACATCAGCGACTAATTGTTCCCGTGTACAGCAGCTCGGCCAAGTAAATCAAGAGAGAGTTGCAGTATAGTCTACACTGCATACTCGCTGTAGCGGAGCTCGACAAATATCCGAGCTAATGATATCGCGCTGATTTAAGCTGATGCACTTGTTGAGCTGTACTGAAACTTTTTCTTGGCCTGCTGCATTCCATCCAGCCGTTGCCGTCCTATCTCGCGAGTGCCACAGAGACACGCTGTACTGCCTGCGTGGCGAGTAGACAAATGTACTCCTTCCTTGCGTATAGTTAAGTTATACATCGGGATGCTCCGCGCGCGCGCTGTAAAGCTACAGTAGTTTTTGTCTCTCGCTCTCCATTACAGCTTGTAAACAAGCAATTAATAATTAGTCCAGCGGAGTGTGTACTTTTTATTCACAAGCACGTGGCAGCGGCTATTCGTTCAACTTGTACACATGATCGCTCGGACTAGCTCCCTCGATCTCTTGATCTCGAACTACGAGCTGGATAATTTTGTCAATCCCGCAAATGTTGCGAAACTGAAACGCATGGATCCGTATATAGAAATGTTTCGATTATATTGGAATTACCAAAGTGCGTGGGAAATTAAATTAGCTTTTGAGAGGAAAGCTCATGTCGAAGAAGAGTCAGTCCAGTAGATCGAATGAGTCTGCAGCAGGTCTTGGCGGGAGATCGGGTGCAAGGGAGCAAAGCGTCGGCGGCGGCGGTGGCTGCCACGGCATAACAGGTGGGAACATTATTTAGCATCGCCGCGCAGTCCGCGCATAGTCGGCTGCAGTGTCGGCAAACCGGCACTGCACGCGAGCGGTCTTTCCTTACTCCGGCAAGAGCGTATCGGATTCCTGGTACAAAACGCTGACTGCCTACAGTACAGACGCAGCGGATCGCCGCGAGGACCCCGATCGAGTTTCCCCGTGTCCCTTGTGCTACGGTGCGCGCCTATACTTTGCCGCCACGCATCGCGACGTGTTTAATTGGCCGGCGCTGCGA
The DNA here is from genome assembly GCA_900490015.1 of Megastigmus stigmatizans. Lineage (NCBI taxonomy): Eukaryota > Metazoa > Arthropoda > Insecta > Hymenoptera > Megastigmidae > Megastigmus > Megastigmus stigmatizans. The sequence continues at coordinate 5,216 of UELV01134763.1, read as the reverse complement.
GTTCCACGCCACGCGTCCCTCGCTCTTATGTACACAATTTCGGCTTGCAGTTGTGCGCACGCGATCTCAGCTCCGCTACATACATCCTTCTGCAGGGGACTTTGCTTAACTTTCCTGCACTTTATACCCTGTCCTTTTTTCTATATCATACTCGTTATTGCATTTACTCGTAGCTCCGCATTAGTTGCATGCGATTTGTATGACGAGAATCTAGAAAATCACTCCGTTATGCTTTGATTGAGAATTGAATTTTTTCGGCCATAATTCAGATAACGCGACCGAATTCAATTTTGATAGAAATGAAAAGATAATTGTACCTTTCATATTGCAAATACGATAATGAACGTAAAGAAAATAAAGGAGGTGGAACGGGGCTCAAACGAAAAGTGCAGGAATAGGATATTTCCCAATAGTAAGTAGCTTACACGCCAAATTGCTGTAAAATGATCTGACGCGGTTATCTTGAAATTTTGACCAAACAAACAAGCATAATAATCGATCGGGAATCGAAAGCCATGAAAAATAAACTGTTCCAGTGGCTTGATAACGCTGCTTTAATGATAAAGTACTTAACTAAACGAAGGCAGCAGCGGTGCACGCGGTCCACTGTGAAAAAAATGAAACTGTAGCGGCGGCGCTCTGTACCAGAAAGACTCGCTAATGATACATCATCCGCACGAGATCTCGCGCTCCTCTCGTTTCGCAAATCTCTGCACGTGTAGATCTTTCGGGGACCGGTATAAGACGGCTCTCAATAACATTAACCAAAGAATAAGTATATACACATATAAAGCAGCAAAACGCGTTGCGTCAGAACCGCTGAACTTTACGCGCGCACAGCTGCTCGCTTTGATACTATACAGGGGGGGGAGTCCGCATATGCACTCGCGTGCCACCGCCTCGTTTCACAGCTCGGCTCGCCTAATGTTCGCCTTCGGGACTCGTATCTTTCGGGATTCGCGAGAGAACTGATTTCTCGACCCTTCTCTGCAGCTTGGATCCCCTGCGCGCCAGCCAGAGAATTTCGTGCTAATTCTTTCGCCTTCCCTTCCCCCCCCCCCGGGAGATGATCTGCGCTGTGTTCGGAAATTTTCATACTCGACGCTCCGGGCTTGATTATACGGTCGTGCGCAGCGGCTTTTGGGTCGAGTATCCGAGCGTTTATCGCCGAATATTTACTTATCTTACGTCAAACTGGGATATTGAATTACCAGCTTCTTTTACCAAGGGCATTGATTAATTTTTATTGTTTTTTTTTTCTTTACTTTCCAACTACATACAGGAAATTCACAAGTGCAGCTTTAAATATGTAACTGAATTTATTAAAACTATGCAAATTTTTATCAGTTCCTATATGTAAAATATTAAAATGTCTAAAATGATTATTTGTAAATGATTATTCTTGCGTCACAGCATCGAGGGAAAAATAATTGCGCCGCCAATAATTAATCGAGCGTTAAGGTAATAGGTATAGTGGTGATTAGTATGAGAAGTGCATTTTAATGTTGAAAAAGTTAGCTCTAGGCTGCCGGGGCTCTTGATGCGCGCGCATATACGTTACATTAACTGCATATGCGCTGCAATGACCGGCTGCTGCCTCCGAATGTGGGTAAATTGATTTTTGATGCCCGGAAAAATGTCCGATTTATTATTGAAATGGAGATAGCTTTTATTCGTAATATCTATGCATGTGCGCTGTGGCTGGCGTCTCGCGGCTCGCGCACACCGGTCTATAATTAGATATGCCCACTTCCGGAGACTCGGTGCATAATTAATTCTGCCTCCTTCGACTAGAGAGCTCAGCTCCAGCCGCATACACTTACCTACACTGCATAGGTATATACACCTCTTTTAAGTAATTCTCCAAATGAACCTCAATTAGCTAAGCATCGTACGTGGCTCGCGCGCAAAAAACTCGATTCAACTCTCCTCTCTCTCTCTCTCTCTCTCCTCTCGTTCCTAATTACTTTCGACGTTCATTTTAAAATCATTAGGTGGCGCGCACTCGGCAGATGAAAAATTTCTGCCCCCGAGGAGTTGCGCGAGAATTCGCCTGCTGCAATTATAGAATTCATATTCGGCTCCATCGATATCGCCCAATTATTTGAGATTTTGCGCGGGCGAAAGTCTCATTTCGTCTGGCCCGCATAATACGTATAGGCTTGCGTAAGTGAAAGCTGTTACATTTTAAATTAAGTATATCATTTAGAAATGTGCGGTGATAGTCCGAGTGCAGCGTATCTGCGTGTATAATTATATAGCTTTTCCGCGCTGCACTAAATCTTGAGATTTGTCTGGCTCTAATTTCTGTTACGTTGCATCAAATAATACAAGTAAATCAAATTGTTTCAGAAATAATAATGAAGTAATTAAATCACTCCCTTGCATAATGTTATCATAGTAAATTAGTATATTTGTAAAACTTTATAAGAAAAATTAATATACCTATAGAATAAATCTCAAATTAAAAATCCTAAAATTGCTTCGTCATTTGGACAATAGGCAGTGGGACAAGGAAAAAAAACACGACAGAAGCATCGATTCCATGACGTTTAAAATTTCATCGGCGCAAGCACATCGTTTTTGCGCTTCTCTGTCTCCCTCTCTGTCTCTCTTATCCGCGAGATCGTGCAGCTCTTTGGCGTTATTAGGTGGATACACGGCTCGGCGCATCGTTATAAAGAGTCGGAGCAGCGGCGCTCCAGTGCACGCGTGTTTATGTAGATCCTAATGGGCTTCGATCCCCGGCAAAACGCTAAATCGTGAGCGCCGCCGCAGCCGCCGCAGCCGCCGTGATGTGTGTACGTGCGCAAAATGTATTTTAAGAGGCGGCGGGTCTGTATCACGTAATAAAACGCGAGAAAACGAGAGAGAGAGAGAGAGCGAGAAAGGGAGTATGGTGTACCCATGCTGCAGTACGCGTCCCGGGCAGAAAATGAGAGAAAAAGAGAGAGAAAGAGAGAGAGAGAGAGAGAGAGAGAAGAGTGATGCATTATGTTCTTGGCCAGGAAGAAGTGAATCGGACAGGAGAAAAATTTGATACGGCCGTGATGAATGAGTGTACGTGTGCAGTAAGAGAGGAGAGTAACGTGTAAGCTTGAGTTATATTGCCCATGTGTATCGCGTTACCCGATTTTCAATTTTCTAATTGGGTGTTTGTAAGCGGATGATGCTGAAAAATCGTTCCCGGCCGCACTTATATAGGTACTGCACTCCTGATGCCGCAGCTTCCTGCGCGCATTAGCTTGTTTATGAACAAACTCCCATTACTACTTCTAATCTGTATTATGAATTTTAAATTTTCATAGGCCAAATTCATTTGTTTTTCTTATGCTTTTTTTCATATTATACATAGCAGATCAGTTATACGGTCCTAGCTCGAGTTATAATTGGAAACTAAAATAAAGTCTCTCCAATCACATCGGTCCTAGAAATAAATCGCTTGACGAGAAACGCTATTATGAGCAGTCACGAAACAGAAAGCGACTAATATAGTTATAGCTTGGAATTTAACAAATCTCTTGGGCGCAGCTGGTGCGCGAATCTATTTTCGCAGCTTCGCTGGAGAACGCGAGCCGAGATGCGCGGCGCATTTCTCATTCGACAGCACAAAGAACGAAAGTAGGAAAAGAAAAATAGAGCCGAGCCAAAGTAAGGGAACGGCCAAGGGCACGAAGCGGGAAAAAAAAGCATCAGCAGCTCCCACGGCTCCGAGCTATGCTGTGTGCGTATACGTATATATATATATATATATAACTATATAAGAAGAGCTGCAGCGCGTCGCTGTCAGAGCCCTAACCTGCAGAAGAGAAGAGAAGTAGCCTCGGATGTACGAGCTGGGGGAGGAGGAGGAGGAAGCTGGAAGAGATGCGTGCCTGCAGCAGAGCCGAGCTGCCTGAGCTCTTTGACCCCCTTGACCCCTCCGACTCGCGAGGGCACGCGAGGGCAGCCCAAGCTCAACTTGACTGAGTGTGCCGCGAACGAGCGCAGCTGCGGTGGAAGATGCGTTCATCGGATGCGGAAATCGGCTCGAGCCCGCGGGCTCAAAGTTCGAGCAGCCGCGTAGTTTCCCACTCTGTTTCGCCCTCGAATCGTTCACTCAGCTCTCGGACCGAATTTCAAAGACTCGTTCGTCCGAATAAGATATGTAAGAGAAAAGTGCTCGGCTATATCGATGGTAACCATGGGTAAATTTCCCTTTTTAATTGCGGCGCAACTATACGAGGTGCCGAATAATTCAAAGCCCGAAGCTGGCGCAATAATTTCCCTCGTGCGCGCATTAATTCCGAGCTCCACAGCGCAACCTTCACCTGCAATCGGCCCTAACGATCTCGCGCTCGCGCTCTTCTAATTAACCGACGAGCTGCTAGAATCCGCGAGGAGCTGGCCACCGGTACGCAACAGCATCAGCACCTGGCATTTATTCAGGATTTTTGCGAAAACCGCGAGGCCGAAAACCGAGCTGCGTATAGATCCCTGTAGCCAAGCCGCCGCGGAAAAATCTAGAGAGGAAATATTGCGTTCGACTCATTTTTCAAGCGCGGCTCTATTATAAAGTCTGTGCGGCCGACAGCTCCGGCGAGTTATGCCATTACACGTGCAGCTACACGCGCCTCTCTCTCTCTCTCTCTCTGTACAGTTTATTAAAGCGAGCCGCCCTTTCGCAGCTCATGCGACGTGTCTATACGCGTTACTCGTTACGTAGGAGATGGCAAGACCGCAGCGGGCGGAATTACTGGGCTGAACCGCTGCGGAGATTCGTTAATTAAGAGATAATTCTTGGAGCGCGTGTACACACGCGTATATAGACGAGCGGTCGAGCTCGATATCGGCGGGGATCCTTCTGCAGACGCGGCCGTGCATGGGAGAGAGATATAGAGAGATAAAGAGAGAGAGGCCTTATCGGCATTGTTTACTGGCGCGCAGCCATCATCGGACTGCGGAGGCTGCCGCGCGCGAGATTAGGATTATGTGAAGGCGGCGGCGGGGCCGATAGAGTTTCTCAGCCCGAGATATGAATTTATCGTTACGTCATAGAGACGAGCTGTGCAGACTACGAATGCTACGATAGTACGATGGGCCGCGAGTCTCGATCGAGCTTTCGAGTTTTGTAAGATTCTCCTCTTAATCGCCGAGATACCACGGATGCGCTCCATTTGCCGCCGTCCGAGCGCCCCAAGCTGCGAGAAAACTCTCGAATAATATACATATATATA
>UELV01134761.1:34722-47769 GCA_900490015.1 Megastigmus stigmatizans | reverse complement strand
AGAGAGCTACATGGCCGGCTGCGCAGGTGCGGCGCTACCGCTGTATATACGGCGCGCGAGGTATGCACATTGAAGTGAGACAGATGGATGGAGGTAGTGGGGGGTGGGAGGTGGTCGGGGGTAGAAGAGGGTGGGGTGGGGGTCGAAGGAAGCGTAGAAAGAGAAGGAGAGAAGGAAAGTTTGTGTGCGGTGGGCGGTCAAGCCCTCTGCCAAACGCGAACCCTCTCTCTCTCTATCCACTGCGTGTGTCCCTCTCCCTCATAGTCGTTCTCGCGCGCTTTCGCAGTCGGTCTGACCTAGTCGCGCAGTGCGCGCGTGGATCCTGCTTATATGTATCCCTCTCTCTCTTTCGCTCTCTCGCTTAGCTGCACGGAACGAGCGAACAAGCGTACCCACCCGGCCACCGTGCACAAACTCTCCTTCTCTCTCTCTCTCTCTCTCTCTCTCTCTCTCTCTCTCTCTCTCTCTGTACCAACCTACCCTCACTTCCCTAGCCTGCCCCAAGCTGGTTTCGACCTCTCCCCACCACTTCATCCACCTCTCGCGCGCATCCACCAAAGTTTCCCTCTCTCTCTCTCTCTCTCTCTCTCTCTCTCTCTCTATCTTTCTTTTCCGCTCTCGGGCTTCGAGGATTGAAGAGAGATAACGATAAAATGAGAGAGGGAGAGAGAGAGAGGAAGAGGGAAAGAGAGATTGAGCGAGAGGAGGGGATGGACAGAAACGCCGTGAGGACTGTAATGAAAGAATAGAAGCGCGAGATATGTATGCGTGCATTTCTTTATTTCTGTTTATCCCAACGTTTCGCCGTTTTTCCTTCCTTCTCTCTCTCCCTCTTACTCCAGTGTTTTTTAGGGTGTATAGCTGCGAGAGAGATGGAGAGCTAAAAAAGAGGGGAAAAGAAGTGGAAGAGCATAATGAAAGAATCTGTCTCTCTCTCCCTCTCTCTTTTTCTTTCTGTTTCAGTGTTTCCCTTAGTTCCGTTTTTCCTATAGGATGAAGATGAATGGGTACAGTGAAAAGCAACGGCAGGCCTCGGAAAAAGAAGCGACTGGAAGAAACACACACACACATTGTCGAGAATAATGAAGAAACGCGAGCGTAGAACACATGCAGGGCTATAGATAGTAATACATTTATATATACGTGTCCACACTTGGATGGTGCATCCATTTGACTCGGATTTTTCTAGACGACTCGAGAGGTTGAAGCGGAGAATCGTAGGATTAGAAAGAAAGAGGAGTTTGGACTACAATGAAAGCGTATCAGTGGTAATGGAAAAGAGGCGTGCGGTTTTAATCTGTTTCATTGCTTGTTTATACTTCTGCTCTGTCTCTCTCATTCGCTCTCTCCCTGCTTTTGTTTCAAACGCAGCGAGCGGATCGCCATGAATTCTATTTTCAGGCTTTGAGAATGAAGTATCGTTAAGTGCTCATTCATTAGGCCAATGTTTAATCAAATTTTATGTGTGCGTGTCTCTCTGAATGTCCATATATATGTGTGTGTGTGACTGCTGTCTATTTTCCTTATATTTCATATTTTAGCAGTATATAAAGTGGAAAGTTTCAGTGCTTGGAAAGTGGAAAAAATGTACTTAAAGTAATAATCGCCGGATTTAATCAAACTTCTTTCAGGTAAACTTTATAATTAGAAAAAATTATTATTTACAGGGTGAAAGGGTTGGATTTTTTATTATTGAAATTTTAAATTAATGCTAAAAATCTGAAAGAAGTTTATTATAAAAAGAGTGAGTTTTTTCAACTAGAAAGTGAAGAAAAGTGGAGAAAGTTTCACAAATTACAAAAAAAAAAGGGAGCGCGTGCAACGGAAGGATGGAAAAGAACTAAAGAAAGAAAACAAATATTGCATTCGTATTAATATTTTTAAATGAAGCAATTCACAAATTATTTTTGGTTCATGCATTTCAGTAACATTATAATTATAATAAATTAAGCTTTCACTTATGTGTCTAAATTTTGCTATATTAAGTTTTTTCAAACTTATCGTTATCGCGTATTAATATGAATTTTTTTTTCTCTTGCATTTTTTTCACGTGCTTTTGAACCCTATGCATAATAAAAATTTATTACTTTTCTTTTTCAACTTTTTATAAATAGTTATACTATTAACTTCGTCTTATTTATAAGTTTTGTAAAGATCATACTTCTACTTCGTAAAAGAAATAACGATTACAAGGGTAAGTTTATAAAAACTTTAAATTAATACAAGTAGACATTGTCGAAAAAATCCAGTTCATCTTACATGTCGCTTCAAAAGTTAACTTCATTTAGCAAATTCAACATGTCTTCAGTACTAGTGTGTTCTTCAGAAGTTACATGTAGTTCCGTTTTCTAAGAACAAATATGGAAAGAGATATAAACTTTTAAATCGGTTACTGAACATCCATCTATAAATTTTTCTTTGAACTTCGCACGTTAATATTCAAAACGGTTTCCAAGAAATTTAAGAATATATTATGTATTATGGTATAAAAACATTAACAAAGTTGTAGCAAAAAGTTTAAAATATATGTATTGAACCTCAACGACAATCTAGTTCACACTCGAGACAGAAAACATACTTCCAAGACATGAATATTTTATAACACAATTTCATTGACTGACATTGTATGCAGTACAGTCATCAAAGTGTCATAAATAACCCATGAAATAGTGGCTTCAGTCCAATGAGAGAATAGCGCACTTTCAACTTTGCTTAGAAGGAGTAATTCAGGCTATGTCCGAAGTATTATTTTCACTTCCGACTGCGCCTGACATCGCTCAGACGATCTGCAAATTGCCGAGGCTATACGAGCTTTCCCTGAACTTCAGTCTTTATCTACAGCACACACACACACATATATACGGTAATTGCCAGCTTCTCCCATTCCAATCTATCTTGTTCCAATTCATCTCCCACTCGCTTGTTCTCTCCTTCCATGCTCGCTCAGTCTTTCTTTCTTTCTGCCTCTCTCAATTTGTTATCTTCCGTGTCACCTTCTGTCTCGCTTTAGTTTTTCTTAATATAGGTGAGCACAGCTTGGATTCGTCAGTTTTTCGTACGTTCTTTCATCTTTTGTCGCCCCTCGCCAAAGAGAAAGGGAGTAATAAGGTGAGAATGGAAACATAGATTTATCGTCGGTTGACGTTATCGAACGAAGGGAGACGATTTGTCAAAACGGTTTCATTGCCTTTGAAGATTCAGCTCCGTTAGTGTTACCCTTATTTATGACAGTTGTATGGAAATGTCCTTTGAGCATTGACTGAATCAAAGTAATTTATGAGATTTAGGTCCTGATAAACAGCTTTTATTTATACTGCACTTGATGTTTAGGATTCTTGGAAAATCAGATAATAATTAACACATCATACGATGAATAATATGGTAGAGTCGGATATTTGTAAGTGCAATAATTCTTTTCTTTATTTAAAAGAAAATATGCAAAGAATATTAATGGTATGAACATCGAAACTGTATGTCAAAATATAAAAAGGGTATTAACTTACTTCTATTGATTGTAATTCAATTTGTAATTATGCAATTTCAATATGTCATACCTTATAATTATTCGAATGTAGTGATAAATTTAAATTTGAATTAAATTTTGATTAAACATCATTTAATTAAACAATGGAATATCGATTTGCAGAACAAGCTGAAAATTGTCCCTGCACAATATATTAGGTGTACAATGGCAAAAAGTAGTGGCTAGTGACGGACAGTACTTTGAATCATAAACAGCTAATCACTTTTTCAGAATAAAGCCTCAAATTTTCGCAAAAATCGGCGGAAGCAAAGTTGTGCACCTAATATAATACTAAAACGAAGTATCGAGTTTCCAGAAAAGCGTTGTTCTTCTTGGGTAATTAATCGTAGTTACCCTCTTAATCAATTTGTACATGAAACCTGTATAATCCAAGCCTTGCAGATTTATTTCACGAGTCCAAGAGATCCTCATCAATTTTTTCAAGCGCAAATAAATCACGGACATTCCTTGCCTCGATCCTCTCGCTCCTCCATTTCAATCTTCTCATAAAACGATAAGCAATAAATACCTCATCGCCATGCAATACCGAATAAAATTTAAAATTAAAAATTCAACCCCTGCTTTTATTTTCTTTTACAACTCGAACTCAACGGCGAACCTAAATTCTAAACGCAAAGAGAATTGAGCAATGACAAACGAGTCGCGCAAAGTATAAGAAGGGTAGAAGAAAATAAGAAAAATAAAAATGCGCGCGGGAAGGAGGAGAGAGAGATTCTCTCGGGCATGATGCCTATAGTGCACTCACGATATCTGCGATCTCGGGTGTAAGAAAATTTTGCTCTCTTTATCTCGATTCTCGGCTCGTCGAGTGCTCACCCGTTCGAATTTGTCCCCCTCCACTCGCACTTGGAGTTTGTTGCGGTCAAAGATAGGCGAGAAACTGAGGCCAAGCGGCCGGAAACTCTCTATCCGGAAACCTTGACTCTGCGAGAGTGAGATACGTATACATTGAGTGTAGAGAAGAGATGAGAGAGAGGGGGAGAAAGATGAAGTATAGGAGAACAGCTGCTGCAACTGCACGTAGACGCATATGGAGAATCACGAGATCGGAAATCCTGGAGTACTGGGCAATCGTTGGGTGTTTTAATCAACCCTCTGAAGCACACACTCGAGGAGGAACGTTGCCAAGGATTTTTCAAGATAAAGATTGCGAGTCGATCTTATCCCTCAATGTACTTTGATAAAACATAAGCTTGATACTTAACCCGTACAATTTGGAGTATGAATGATAATATACTGCAGGGAAGCTGAACTTACATGTTAATTCATTCATTCTAAATACACAAAAGAATCGATTTCTGCATATCCGCGTATACTTTACGTAAGAAGGAATTTATGATCGACGATATAGCTATTCGATAAAGGCTTTCGAGAGAGGTTTCCGTAGTGCGTTTCGAGGAATAATATAAAAAAAATTATTACTTTTTTATGCTTATGATTTTTTTAAGAGACTTTCAAAAATTCTTGCTTATGTATCGTGCAGGAATTTTAAGATTCATAAGGTTCCATATGCAGTAAATTTTGTACTGAAAATGATACACTTACTTCTTACTATCCGGTATACCGGTGAATACAGCAGATAATTGTTCCAACTTAATTGTGCCATAAAAATAAATAACAGAATAGCGCTGTATCCTTTTTGTATGAACTTCAGACAAACTTTAATTAACTATACTTATGAAAAAATATGAGGATCCGTGTACAAGAATGACATTCATAGTTATAACTACTTAAGAAAATTGTAAGATACCTAGTCTTGACGTTTTAATGTTAGAGCCATTAACACACCCTCATATTGTCATACACAGGTTACTGCAGAGACATCGCTAAAATCATCACAATTCAAATTAATAGCATCCTATTAAACTCTCACACCGTGTCATAAGTATTCGAACAAATTAATCCCTGTTAATAACTTTTCCACTTACAATAAATACATTTTCTTTCAAGGTGAACAACGGCGCTTAATGCTGTAACGACCATTCTAATTCACGATTTTCTCGCAAGAACTAATCCGACTCGACTAAAACCTCTATCGTCCATTTAACCTACAAAAATAAAGTCTTTGTTCAGATCTTAGTTAAGTGTGTCGTATAAACTCCGAGAGATAGCTGTTAACGAAGACAAGATTTCATTTCTGCGTATTTTGCACCTCTCGACGCAGCTAAAGCTAAATGTCTAATTTACAAGCTCTTTTCGCGAATCCAGAACAACTTTTTGTACTTTCGTAACACCAATACCGACGATACGTTTTTGCAACACTATACCAATTAAATTCTAAGATTTTAACCGGAAGTAGAATTAAAAACATACCGGATTGTATTTCGCTACTTTCATGAAGCATTCATGTAAGTTACTGACCCTTCCACGGGCGTGACCACTAGTATTCATGTCTTGCTAATCCAGTGCTGCATCATCGCCGGATGATAAATCATGTAAGAAGCCATTCATTAAGCGGATATCTTGAAACTGAGGGTGCGGATCTACGTGGCCACGATGATTTGTAATTTAATATTATGAGAAGCTTGGTAATATCTATATATAATGCGTGCACGATACTTGACCAAGGGATTAGCTTAGGAATCCTTGAAAATTGCGTGACGTAGACGATGAGAATCCACTTTGTGCAGGAACTTGTAATTTTTTCCATGCTTTAATATTTTCCCGTCATGCATCCTATCATATTTATTGGAAAATGTATATAGCATTCGAATAAGAAGCTTATAGCGTTTAGCACGATATTAGGTCGATTGAATATACCATACCAATATCGTCTTTAGGTAGGCCTTATACCTTTGTAAATCATATGCCACAAATGAACGCTACCAGACCCGGGAGCGTTTAATCCGTCGGTATAACGTGCGGGAGCGCTTCAACGCCATCTCATTACAGCCAATTCCGCGAGAAGCCGCAGCAGCAGCCGTATAGCACGAGGCATTAAACGGATACTCCGACGCGGCAACAGCATTCAGACACCAGAGAAGCATCCAGTCGAGCAGCCATTTGTAAAGCCATCCTGTAAACGTATGCACACGGCTGGTGTAACATTTGCCATTCGCATCAGCGCCGTCATATCGGAGAGGTTAGTTGGATGGCCTGCTATATATATGTATACATATATATAGGCGCGTCATGGCACACAAGTAGCACAACTCAACGATACGCCAGGCCGCACGCAGCTGCACCTTGACGTATTACTGTCATAGCAAGCCTCTCTCTCTCTCTCTCTCTCACACACACTCTCTGACACACACACACACACACATACATACAAGGCCAGCAGCCAGTTGTTTGCGTTAAAGAGGTATGAACATTTTCGTTTTCTCGGCAAAACGGGGAGACTTTATATCTTCACAATGTCTCCTAAGAAAATGTATGCGCCTAAGTGTCCGTGTTTGTATATGTCTGCGGCATATAACTTTTGCTCGCGTGTGTGTGTGTGTGTGTGTGTGTGTGTATGTGTTTGTGTGTGTGTATGTGTTTGTATGTGTGTGTATGTGTATGTGACACGTGAATCAAGAATGGTGTGGGTGTAGTTTCGTGGAGTTGCGCTGTGGGCTATATGAGCTCGGGGTAACGGGTGAGGATGTTGGGTGTGCAGAGAGACGACGAGAGAGAGAGAATGTACCTACGTGCGAGAAACTTTCCGCGCGAACACTGAATTCGCGAACGCGCATTGTTCTTGTGCTATTCTTGGGGGGATACATGTGTCGCAGGCAGGGATTTTTTTGCGCGCCAGAGTCAATAAAATATCTCGGCTTTCTTTGAGAGACGACACGAGATGACTTTTTGGGGACACTGGATATATACTACATAATGGATTACAAGGTTACAGTGGATATATAATGTCCTTGGCAAAATGCTACTAGCAGTTTAGTAAGTTGGTTCGGATTTTCTTCATTTCTCAATTTCAATAAATCTAATAATGTGTTGTTAACGAAAGGATAAAAATTTGAGTTTAAATGAATAACTTCTAAGGACTAAGTCTAAATTATTAAAATTACGTTGCCCACATTTTGTTAATGAAAACGAAATTCATATCTAGCTTCCACCTTTTCAGAAAGTATTTTAAAGGAATTTTAATAACTGTAATATTTCCGCCTTTTGGATAAAGAAAAATTTGAGGACTTTGCTTTGAAAATAGAGTATATTACTTTAATATTATTTCTGTGGTGAAATTTGTAAAATTAAATCTTGGATAATTAATTAAAAACAGATCAAATCATTTCATCTGCATCTACAATATCATTCCAACTCTCGTTTTCATTTCACTTGGCTGATTAACGTCCTGTCGATGCTAAAGAATTCTTAACTTTTAAAATAGAAAAATAACAGCGCCAAACTTTTCTTCGTGGTAGCGCATCAATGAACATCTGGCGGTCTTATGCTCTAACGAGTCGAAATGTAACCTGGGCTCTCTCTCTCTCTCTCTCTCTCTCCCTTAACGAAGGAAAAAAAAGTCCAGGCATTGTCACAATACCGCAGGGGAAAAAAAGCCGAAAGAAATTAAAAATCCTCATTGACCTCGACAATGGAACTAGCGAAAACAATTTTTTATTGCGATGTAAATAAAAGAAAGCGAAAGAGAGAGAGAAATCAGAAATGAAAAATGTGCAGGGCTAGTACAGTTGAAACTGGCAAATTGTCGACTGCTAGATTTGTGCTGGCAATGGCGAATAATTTGCCTGTCCGACACTAACTGTTTCCCGCTGTTCGCACCTCGACACATTGTCGACATTATGTTCCACGATATCTCTCACATGCTCTTCCACTCTCTCTCTCTCTCTCTCTCTCTCTCTCTCTCTCTCTCTCTCTGCCTTTCAATCTGCTTCTTTCTCTTCATTTTTTGAGCTCTCCTATACTCTCTGTCGTCTATTATTAGACGACTCGGAAGCTCCTTTTCAAAAGCGTTTGTCACCGAGGCAAAAAATTGACTATAGGTGATCGTTCTTCTGAAATTACGCATCCTATTGTGAGACATGAGCTCCTGTGTGTGATGAAAAGCTAAATTGTCTTCGATCGGTTTCATTTTTGCGCCTTTTATTTTTGGAAAGCTATAAGGGGGAAAAAGAGATCTCCTGTTCAAAGTATTTTCTGGAAAAAACTGCATAGTTTATACATTTTTACCGTATATTATAAAAAGTGAAACATTTAATTGCATCAACGCATTTGTACACATGTCATAATAATAATCGTACAAATATATTAATGTAATAAACATTCATGCGTATTCTCATATTAATTACATATATGTTAATTTTTGCATACATTTTGAAACCCAATTAACTTAATTAACGTGCGCAGTTAGCGAATGGGATGCTGCGTTGAAAAACGTTAGAAACTGTCGTTTTTAATATAATAAACCTCGTTGAGCTAACGTTACTGTTGCATTTTAGTAGACAAAAATTTACGTTTTAAGTGTGCTCTTTGAATACTAAATATATTTTTCTTTATTCTCTTAACATTCCATTTTGTGAAGTAATTTTATTATACGAACTATCGTACTATATATTCAAAAATTCAAATTATATTAACTATTTTTAAATTCAATATAACTTAATTAATTTAAAAATCAGGATATCTTGTAAATTTATTTAAACAGTCTGCAGTGTTCAACGAAAATTATTCGTTACATTAATAAAATACAAAGGCCCACACATACATATTTGACTCGTATAAGTTTTCCATTCATTTCAGGGTTAATCCAATGACTGCAATAAAAGAAAAATACCTCTTTGGGCACTTTACATTTAAATCGTCTCGAGCGGTAAAAAGTAAAAGTCTAGATGAAAAAAGCACACGTACTGCACACACACACGCGCGCGCGCGTTCCAAACGTCTCGTCGCAAATTCGGCTCACTCCCAAATCTTTCCCCCCGCTGCTCCTTTCATCCCCTCCCGTAAGAGCACAAACTATTTATCTCACTCCCCGACGAATTATGCATTCCCTCCATTCAAGCGGAATACACGCAAACACGACGGCGGCGACCGCAACCTCTAAATTCACGAAAAAAGGCGAAACCACGAGCACCAACCCGATTCTTGCACACACGCGAGGCTCCGCAAAAAAGGAACGAGAGAACGAAAGAGCGGGAGAGAGCGCAACAACAAAAAAAGTGGCGCCCAACCCAGCACTCGAATAAACTTGCGCGGCAGGCGAACGAACTCTCGTATACACTTTCTTCTACTGTGCGGCTGATCCATATCCTTTCGCGACGATATATATTCGCCCTCCAACTGCGAGGCGGCGCTTCTTCGATAATTCTCCATTTCCAGGTATATCGGCATTTTCAGCGTCGCTCATGCAAAAAGACAATGGCTCAATGAAGAAGAGTGGAAGTGAAAACAAAACGACGAAGGTTTTCCGCTGAAATCGCGCGCGCGCGGGAACCCGACCTCTCGCGGCGTTATATAGTCGAGAGGATAGGCTCGGCATAAATCTCGGCTCTTTCTATAAAACGAGAATCAGAGAAAATAGATATATAGAGAGAGAGAATGGTAGGGAGATAGAAAAGCTCGAGAGCTGGACAATCGGCTTAGGGATCAGCGCCATCCCCGCTCGTATAAAGCCAATGGGGTTTTCTCTCTCTCGCTCTCTTCTTCTACCCGTATATCCAAACCCGTTCTATATTCCTGGGGGTGCGAGAACCGCGACGAAAGAAAATAGAGAAATGGCGGGAAGAGTGAGTTGCAGTCTATACGATTGGATATTTTTGCCTGGCCGATAAGACGAGGCGTGCGGAATTTCGTTTTAACGCCGAACTCACTTCTCTCTGGCTAAAGTGTTTGTCGGAGATGTTTTCCTGCGATATACGTGTTATGAATCCGGATGAACCATTTTCTTTTTTGGGCTTTTGAAATCACTTTTTTTCGTACTTTTTCAATCCTGCGCGGACGGTTATTATGTGGCTATGCATGGTTTTTGACTTCAGTACTCGTGAAAAATTTTTACCTTAAATTTGTTTTTACTTGGTTCATAAAATTCTTTTTAGAAAAGTATCATAATCAACGCCCTATTCTAAACTTTTCATAGAACGTTTTGAAAAGTGAATATCCACAACACTGGAACGGAACAAAAAATTGAATAGCAATTCATGTTGGGTAAAAGCCAAGTTTAATCATGCGAAATCGAACGACTTTTTTACTGAGATATATATATATATATATATATAGTAATTGATCACAAAGCTGTTCATAATCTGTTTTGTAACTTTTCACGAAGTCTCATTCTTTACACACACCGTCTGTAGAGTATTAAGAGGTTCACAGCAATCGTGTGCCAACGAATGCGAACAAAGTTCCGGTTAATATTGTCTTGAGGCAATCAAAAATTTAATGACACTACTAATATTCCATTTTAAGCGTTTACTGTTCCTTTTTTCTACTATCCCAATCTGTTTTAAAATTTCTACCACACTTTACGAATATCTATTCGAAAGGGTCAAGAAGCTTCATAAAAAGAATCTGTATTTGCAATGCTAAAGACCTTTGGATTAATATTCAAAGTCTTGAGGGAAACTTCACGGAATAGTTAATAAAGAATTTTGTAATAAACTTTGACTTATCGCATACATGCTACTTTCTGTGAACTTAAATTACAAAATATTAAGAAGCTTTTCGATTTAAATGTTAAAAAATACCTTCACAAAATTTAAAGAATAAATATCGTAGACATGAAGTTCTGTTATCGTATAAAATACACAACCATATCTCGTTTTATTTTCACTCGTTGTACACCATAACGTAGAATTTTGTATGCACTCGATTTTTCAATCACCAAAAGTAATTGGTCGATTTATAACGATGGTACATAAAGCTTTACGAGTTATAATGAGTGGCGTCGCGGCCACGTGTCCCTCGGAAACACCTAAGAAAAAGCTTCTCGATTCCATTAACGGGAAAAAAGGAGCGAGGATCGATCGGCATTTGGATAAAGAAAGATAAAAGGGCGTCGGGTGTAAGACCGGTCCATAGCGCCTATAGCCACCACGACTGTCCGGAATCGATCCGCTCGCTCTAGTTGAGAGAAGATTGAGACAAAAACGCCGTGTGCTCCTTCTTCTCTTTCTCTCTCTCTCTCTCTCTCTCTCTCTCTCTTCCTCTTTCAGTTGGTACTATAAAATGCAACGGATCGACACTGGGCCGCGCTTCGGACGCCAAATCGAGAGGGAAAGAGAGATAGAGAAAGCGTGAGAGAAATGAAAGTTTGAAAGGACACATATCTCCAAGCCGAGCTTTTTCTTCTCTCTCGTCGCTTCGGAACGAAAGGACAAGAGAGTCTCGCGAGATCGTTTATACGTATACATTGTGCTTGGAAGGTTCCTAGTTTTTTTCGGGACAGGCGTGTAACGCTATCTGGAAGTCCACTCTTTTTTTTCTCTTCTTCTATCTCCCGTTTTTCTCGTTCTCTCTCTCTCTCTCTCTCTCTCTCTCTCTCTCTCTGTCTCTTCCTCTGTACCTCGTTGCGTTTTATTTGCATCGGAGATGAAAACATTTTGCGAGCTCGGCAAGAATCTTTTCATAGGTGAAAAATGTAATGTCTGTTTTTATTGTCGTTTTTCGCGAGTGAGCGCAGCCTTTCCGCTCTCGCGACTGCGATGCTGCAAGTAATTTTATGATGCATTTTTTTCTGTGCAATTGATTCGTGTTTCTGCGCGCGACTTATTTTCGTTGGGTTGCAGATTATATCGCTGACGGCATTTGTGTAATGCGTTAAATTGATTAAGCTTTTTTTGGAGTTACATCTGAATTTTATACTGTCCTTAATGTTCTTTTTTCGCAAGAACTTTTATACGAAAATAATAATTTAAAACTTTAAACAGCTGCAATTTTTTTATAAAGCATATAATAGTACTATTTAAAACCATTTTGAAAAAAAAAATAAATTTTAAAAATGTGGTTTTCTACAACTTTTATATTTTGCTTACAAAAGATTTTATAAGAGTAATTACATTCTTATAAAGTTGAATATGACGTTGTAAATTAGATTTTACGAGAAGTTAATTTCTCGAATCGGAATATTTTACGCAAGATTTGAATAAAAACATTCATTTAAAAAGTAAGTCTGCCTCAGCATTCACGCAATTTTATTGCTACCTCTAGCTTTAATTGCAAAAGTGAATGGTTTTGAAAATTTTTCGTTCCCCTGCTAAAGTAATATTATAAGCAATAACAACGTATAAAAAGTTTAATCGTGTTTCTGTTTACTAGGAGTTATCTCAGAGGAACATTTTATGAAACATCAACTAGCTTTACGAAGTTTTATGATAAAACTAATGGCTTTGAACAATAATTTTAAAATCGCCCTTTTACAAAAACAAAATCCAAAACCCGAACTCGAAAATCAAACGTTCGCGTATATTTAAAACAGTAACAACGTTGCGCAAGCATCCTTTTGTGTCCAAAGAGTCACATTCTCATTGTTCAAAGATCACCAACGTCAAAGGCACTTCCTTTGCGCTCCAAGCCACACGGACGCCCCCTCGTCGTACATCCTATAACCC
>UELV01134761.1:0-26458 GCA_900490015.1 Megastigmus stigmatizans | reverse complement strand
GGGGGGGGGGGGGGGGGGGAGGTCTTTGTCTAGAGGCTCGAAAGGATCTGTTTTTGGTTTGTTTATGATTCTGTTATGAATGGGAGAGCAGCGATATCTGGACGATTCGACTCGTACTTGAAATACGATAATAAATTTTTCTAATTCCAACACTCGAACGCATTCACTTCAGTTTTCCGTATTGATTAGAAAATAAAATAAGTGATTTGGATAATTTGAAACCTGGACAGGTTCTTCAATCATAACTTTTAAATTCTAGAAGTACACGGTAAATAATAGTAAAAACAAGCATACATATGCTAATTCAAATAAATATTTTTATAAATGAAAAAAAAACATGTTCTAAATTAATTATCAGAATGCACATGTTTGCACTATTATTTATTTTGCCATTCATTGTTTAACGTTTGCATTATCCGTTTAATGTACATTGTTTTAGTTACTTAAAACATATTTTGGATAAAATATGAAAATTTTAGCTGCTCAATATAAAATAATGATGGACATGAATGGTAAAAATTTCGTCACGATCTTGCTGTTTCACGAGATAAGAATGTTTGCTGGGAGCTACATGCTTTCCTATTTCTTTGGGACAATTGTTCGAGGCAACGTGACATTTTTATGAGTGATGTGCGTAAAGCCTACAAATACAGGGCATAAAAAATATATTACCTGGCATTATTCGATTCCATAAAAACACATTATGGACCATTACAGGACAAAGGCAAGATAATACTTTTGGAGAAACTTAATGCCCTTGGGTGTATCGGGCTAAAAAGCAATAATATCTTTTACATTGTTTAGCTGGTTTCTTTAATAAAAGTTTTTCCAATAAATTTCAATTACGGAAATTTTTTAAATAGATTTAATGATTACTATTCTTTTGTATAAAATCAATAATTTTGTAACATTAACTCTGGCTTAATAAAATTGAAATAAGTAGATAATAATAGAACAACCTATATTTGCAGATCTCGCGATCAAAATATGCATAATGACGCAAATTGTAAAATACATTGTTTATTATTTCATTTTAATGAAAACTTAAAATATCCCCTACGTATTTCGTTATATTGTTTAACTCTTTAATATTACAATGTCAACAATTATTTATACAACTTTTATCAAATAACATATTTTCTGCAAGTTCAAAAGGTCTACTCTGAAGTTCATTCATCATATAAATAATGAAATGGTTACATTTTATTCATTGACATATAAACGTCAATAGAGGTCTTTCATGAAACTCTGTATATACGAGTACATCTACCATAAAAAGTAAATTCTCTCAGTTGAGAAAAGTGAAACTGTCATACAATTTTCACTATTCCTTGACGAATAAAAAGAATCTTTCTTCATTTCAAGCTGAATGTTTTTCATACAATAAAGAAAAGGGTGCTGCCATAATTCAAGATTAAAATCACAGTGAACATTTCATTACGCATCCATCATTATTTTTATAACGAACTATGCGATAAAAAAAATGTTGCGAAATTCGAAGAAACCTTTCTCCAAATCGAGCCCAGCCCAAGATATCCTTCCCAGAAAAAAAGAGAAAAAAATATAATACTGACCATTTTTAATGGACTCAACCGACCTACTCCACAGTCATTCATCCACATCACTGTTAATTCAAAAATTAACTCTCCCTGAATAAACTCGACTGCTTCAATGGCTATGAAAATAAGCAATTTCTCTGAATGCCATACTCAACGGTGAGAGCAGAAGCAACGAGAGACTCGAGAGAGAGAGAGGTGGGGGTAGAGAAAAAAAAAGAGAAAACCCCTCGAACCAATCTGCAGACGACTATAAAGAATGAAGACAGAAAAATACACGAATAATAAGGGAGTGAGCAAGAAAGGTTGGTAAGAGAGGCAAAATCCAAGTACACCGGGACGTCATCACGCGTGCTTTGCATTTTCCGACGGGCCAGGAGTAAAAAAAATGCGAGCGAAAAAAACACAGAGAGAGAGAGAGAGCCAGCGAAGAACAAATGCAGAAAACTCTTCCCGCGATTGCCCACGCCTTCTGTAACTGTGGAGCATTTATTTTTTGCCGTTAGCAAGTATGCAAGCACATTTAAGCATCAAGTTGAGGGGGTAAAATTAAAAATGGTTTTATTACTTTCAGGTTGAAATCGTGATATCAAACTATTAGACTGAAGAATTCTTTCTAAAGGGGTATAAGCTTATTTGTTACATTTTTTTCTAAAAAAGAATTTGTCGAATGAACTTTCCATGGCTTTAAAAAGCAAAAACCTTTTGATTATTGTTGTATATTTATTGATTTTTTAAACATTGCAACTGTTCAAATAATTAATGCTTGATAAAAACTAGTGAAATTGTAATTATCTTTTAAGTCAAAATGTTAATTAAAAATGTGATTTAATGAAAAATTCCACTCAACCTCTCGGTATTAAGTATTAAGTAGATATCTTCCAGTTACATCAGTGTTAATCAATGACCGGTAATGTACTTGAAAACGAAAATCAAAGTAATAAGTATTCTATATTAAATTGCTTTCATCAGTTTTCATCTAAAAAGTTATCCATTGCATGGAAAAATGCTGATCGGCTTCTTTTTCCTCGATATTTCGCAGTAATTCTTCTTTTTATGCTGACTACTCAGCGTTCTTTTCCTAAGTTAAAAATTCGAGAAAATCGTGCCACGAGTTCGCCCCTTTTGTACAGCAGTTTAATCTCTGATAATGAATTTTCAAATAATGCATGTTTTTATCAAATGCAATAAAATTTAAAAACAAAACTTTTCGAAATACAATATTTTAATAGAACCATGATATAGAAAATCATATGCTAAAAATTTATTCATTTAGATTTAAATCAAGAAATATCATCATTAAGAATCAAAGCTCTAAATCCAACAAACGAAGATCCCCAATTCCTCATGTATCTAAAAGCAGTGCAATTCCACCACCAGCAAGTTCACCAAATAAGAAAAGTACCTACACGTGTCTTACCTTTTACCCGTCCCAACTATCCAAACTTCTCAACCTATCTCTATTTCACCTCCATCTATCTCCACCTCTTCCCTCCGACACAGCTTTTTCTTCTTCCTCTCCACCCTGCTTTCTGCCGCTGGCTGCTCCCATTGTGTTTTCGGCTCCTCGCGAGAGTCTAGTCCCGCAGCTAATAAGCCATAAACCCCGATGTAGATCCGCGTGTAGCCCAACCCCCATTTTATACTTGGCACAGGTCCTCTACTTTATTGGCGTTGTAGAGATCCTTTCCTAACCGTAATATGCGACTATTATGATTTGTAGATGGTAATTGGCCAGTTTTTTTATGAGTACAAGTTATACAGCGGTAGAGTATATAGTTCGTGTGTGTAAGTGCTGGACGATCAAAGCAGTCGCCGCTGAAGAAACTGAGAGGGTCGGAGAATAGAGATTTTTCTGAAATGATGATAGGTCGCCAAGTGCGTAGGCCTGCTTGCTTTCTTTTTACGAGCTCGGACGTTTTGTTCTCCGTTGAAGACAATTTTTATCTTTCGACTGCACGAGAAGAAGAGGGTTTATAGGATACTCCAGGATCCTTTTCAAATGGAAATTCTGAAAAATTCTACAGCTCAGTGAAACATTTAGCAATGCAAAGCGCTACTTTTAAATGCATACACAGATTTAAAAAGGACATTTTTGTCGTTGACTTAAATCCAGGTCCTGGATGATGATTCGTGCAAGACAAGAGCTTTAAGTTAAGTTCATTCAGAAACAATAGGCATCACCTCGCAAAATGCAATTATGGCCATCTTATTCCCGAATGAGATCGTCGCTGAACATATAATATGTGTCTCACTCTCCTACAAGATAGCTTGAGCTGCACAAATAAAATATTTTTCCTCTTACTTCTGTAACATACTCTGTATGAAAAGTAAAACCATTTCCACCTTGAGCATAGACTTATAATATATATATATTGCCTAAGCAAACTGCTTCGACTGGATGTTCACCAACTCCGACAGTGTCGCGAGCATCATGCATCTCACATCAAAACCCTTGACGCCAGAAGAGATAAAACGAAAAAGATAAAAAGAGAAGGATAGAAGGAGAGAAGAGAGGGCGAAAGAGCGAGAGAGAGCCTCATCCGCCTAAATCTTTTTCATCTCCGCGCGGCTGTTCTCGCATTGTCGTATAAAACGACCTTCCCTCTCCCCCTTAGTTTTTTTTCTATATACACACACAGAGAGGGTATATACGAAAAAGGACTTTTAAAAAAGACGCGAGGATGTAAGAAGGCGAGAGAGAGAGAGAGAGAGAGAGAGAGAGAGAGAGAGAGAGAGAGAGAGAAATGACGCCGCGAACCGACAGCAGCCCCGACGACGTTTGAGTAGAATAGAGAGACAAGATGGAGAATGTGCAGCTAAATACGCACGACCTATTTCTCGCGCCTCGGCAAAAGGCGAGCTTTAGGCGACTTGCTCGACTAATTTCGTTATTCTTTTTTTGCTCCCGCGCTAAATCGTTTTGCATTGTTTTCTTCATCGCCGCGTAGCCGTGAGCGTCGAGCTTGCAGCGTTATACACTTTTCTACACGCAAATTATGAGCGGCTAAGCAATTTAAGTGATGTGAAATTGGATAATGTGCATTTGAATAAAGAATGTACAATTTTTGTTGGTCGAAATGATTTCGTTTTAATTGCTCTACGTTATATTTTATATACTGCATTTGCTTTGTATTTTTAAATATATATTACAAGCAATGCATCTATAAATCACGTAATTAATTTTGCTATTAATTCAATCATTTTTATCTTTTAGCTAGTTTTGGTTACATAGAATACTAAGTGTAAGTTAATGCAGTGATTTGACTTACATAAACTTGCATATATTTATCCTAATATGTTCTTCTTTGAACCGATCATAAATAATAGCATGGAAATATGAAAGCTCATCTTATTCACTGCAAGTGCACGTAAAAAAAGCGCTTCATAACGCTTGGAAACAATAAGAAACCATTTATATATCTAAGGCGAAAAACTTTTTAATACCCCAATTTATCCGGTGAGCCTCTCCATTATAAAGTGAGAGCCCCGGACACACTAGATCGCCTAACGTCTTGGCCCATTTCCCTCCCTATAGACGGTGCGATCGCCACATCGCGGCTCTAACGCGCGTCATGAAAATTGATAATCGATGGAAAGAGAAAAAAGGGCGATTTTCACGTGTGTATGTGTGTGTGTGTGTGTGTGCGTGCAGAAAAGATAGAGCTATATAGGTGTTTGGAAGGTCATCATTATGCCCGGAACGTCGCCGTAGGCTCGAAGAAAGAAAAGTCGAGTAAGAGAGAACGAGAGAGAGAGAGAGAGAGAGAGAGTGGGAGAGAGGCTGGACTCTTTTCTTGCCATTCCGATCCCGTACAATCGCGCCCCAGTTTTCGGTCTTCGACTACTCGGAAAGTGCACGAGTGACACACACACACACACACACACACACACACACACACACACACATATATACGGTGTCTGCATACGTATAGCTATCACACGTGAAGGGGTGAGCGAGCGAGATAGTAATATTAGCTGACCAGGCAAGGGTAGAAGTTTTCCCGCTTCTTCAACTCTCTCTCTTCTTGTGAAGCTTCTTCTTCCCTTCTCTACTGTACTATAGTTTCTATTCTTCTTTGGTCCCGTTCTCGACCACGCGAAATTTGACATGCCAGACTCGATGCGAGAAGCAATTTTGATCAATTAGCTTGATTTATCGCTCCTCGGATAGCCTGGAATTATTGCTTCTTAATCGAATTGCCGATGAGAGCATCGAGTTGAATTTAGAAAATGACGAGTCTTAGTTCGAATTATGTTGTTCGAAGAGATGTTTTTGTAATACCAAGATAAATTCTATTAAGAATTCTGATGCAATAGTATTGAATTAACAGGATTCATTAGAATAAAAATGTTTCTATATCATTCCCAAAAAGCTGACCGTCACAAATTTTCATAACTGCATTCATTGTTCATAAAATATTTATAATTAAATTTTTAAATAATTTACTAGACTAGTATAAATATCTTCTATGATTATGAAAGATACTTTATTATGCATGTCAAGGCTTTTACATGATACCTAGAATTGAGAGTAAGGAATAAAACATAAGAAAACTTATGAACCATATCTACATATATTCTGAATATAAGAACTGACACGAAGAATAAGATATGGTTTCAATATACATAGATATACTAGTCGATGAGCTTTCGCATATTCCATTTCTTACTCTCTGATCCTATTTCTCGTGTATTCATGTGCGCAAAGATTCACATTGGAAAGTAATTTTGTTACTTATACAATATAATACTCTTCTCTTATTCTAAAGTCAACGTTTATTCTTCGAGCCATAAATCACGAAACATAATCGAACTGCTATGAAATTTTCAAATTCCAATAAAAAAGCCTCGTGCCGTAAGACATTTTCGTATTAAAACTTTTATACGAACGAAAATAAATATTTGAAAGAATTAAAAAACCTTTTTATGATGTAAATTATAACGACAACACCGTGCGTATCACATTTTTTATCTACACAAAGACACTCCAACTCTACAACATTGTAAAATCATAATCCATTTAACCGCATTAATAAGCTCTCGTTATAAAACGCCCGACGTAGAGCGAGAGAGAGAGAGAGAGAGAGAGAGAGAGAGAGAGAGAGAGAGAGAGAGAGAGGAAAAAAAAGAAGACAACCAGCAGTTCACAATGCTGTATTAAAACTTTCTCCATCAATAGCTATTATTCGCGTCTCTATTACCATTCACTGGACCCTTTTTATTTCTCGCCCTCTTACTTCCCTATCCGTCCGTCCTACTCTCTTTCTCCCTCTTTCTCACTCTCTCTCTCTCTCTCTCTCCTTAAGTTTTTCTCAGTCGGCAAAGCTCGCCGTACAATCGGCCCCAGTGTATACAGTCCCGGATCCTTATTTAGGACTCAGGCGAGTGTGAGTGTGCTGCGGCTCAGAATCCGTCCGACGCGGCGGGTCTATACAGGTTTAAAAGGAATGTGTAAGCGTGAGAGAGGAGACACTTTTAATGGCATCCGCGCGTCATACACTCTCTGACCGCATCGGTCGCTTTCATCTGCTCTTCTTGATCATTTTATATTGTATGTGCGTTGGTGAATGCGAGTCCTCGGGAAAGATAAATAGGTTTTACCGCTCCTTTTATTCTGCAGTGTTTCATTTTGCGAAATATCAGCAGAGATTAACGATACTATATTTATTACAATTCTTTGTTAACATTAGCTTCGATAATGCGATCTCAGTTCGAGAATTGCTATTATTGAAGAGGTGCGTTGAGCGGCTGTTTTGGATATGGAGGAGGGTTGCAAGTAGGAGAGCTCGGGATGAAGCTCGGCTATAATTAGATTTTATTTATTCATTGCGGGACTTTGGAATTGTGGTCAGTCGAATTTAAGCAAATCAGAGTTCATTATTGGGGAAATCACGCTTACTATTACGGAAACGAGGGGAATTTATCTTGAAATAACTCGCTTTGGACATACACTGCATAATGATGAAAAATATCGGAATTGCCAATAATAATAATAATAATTATTATAATTATTAATAGCATTATTACTAAATAACATATTAATTGTATAATCGAAATTAAAATATTGAATGTCATTGCAATAACAATAATTTATAATCTTATAAAAAATGCATAATTTTAAATTACTTTGATTTGATTACAGATAATTTTATTGCATTTTCATTGAAGTACAATATAATGTAAATAAAGAAATGAAAAGTGGATTGATTTTTGTACGTAACGGATAAAATAATAAAAAGAGTGACATGCTTGTGAAAAGCTACCGTAACGCGATACTAAAAGCTTTGGATTTGCGCATTTTTAGAAGCTTCCAGAGTAAAGTAAGAGACAAGAGAGCTGCTTGCTTTGAATATCTGTTGTCCCGCTGATATCCGATGCAGTGGATTCAAGTAGATAATAGCCGAGACTGGTAAGACGAGCCACGCGAGTACAGCTTCAAACCTTTACCGCACTCGTGAGGTTCGAAACTAAACCAGCGCTACTCCAAATCATCCTTTTAACGTTATCATAAAATTATCTTTAGTATAAACTGGCAGTTTAGCGTCCTTTCATCGTACATAGACTCACTTAGATATAGCTAAATAAATCATAGTCAGAAAGCATTTTTTCAAGAGGCTGAAGTCAAACATGAGAAAGAAAATTCATGCTCACTTCAAAGTTTTTACTTTTTCATCTGCTCGATCGAGTAATACCTGTCATAACATTGAAAATTTCGAGCAAACGAAAAAAGGCACGGAAAATATAGTCGGCGTACCGAGGCTGAGTAACAAGTTTCAGTTACCTCTCAGGAAACTTCTTTCTCTCTCTCTCTTTCTCTCTATCGCATCGTTTTTTATTTCACTGCTTTAAACTTTGCGGCTCGATGAGAGTAAAAAGGGAGAGAACCGGGAGGAGAAAAGGAATAACGAAAAGCCACTCATCTCTTATCGCTTAGTTGTGCCAGCTCGCAATAGCGAACGGCGCCGTAACTTGAGCAAAGGCAATTAGAGTGGGGGCAAACTGCAACTTATGTGGAGAGATAAAGGATGGGAAACGCGAAGAAGTGGGATGGGACACAGAGTAGCAGCAGCAGAGGAAATAAGAAGAGAAAACAAGCGAAATGAAGAGAACGCAATTACGAGCCTTAATGCGACGCTTTTGCTCAAAAATAAATTCGAATGTAAAGTCTAAAGGGAGTGGGAGGCGAAGCTCGAGAGAGGAAGGAAATTTAATTAACACGACGAATTTCCTCTCGGTCGTCGGCGCATTGGACGCAAAGCGCGCGAACGAAATTTTTCGGTGGCATATATTTTAGAACGTGTATCGCGTTTAAGTAAACTCGGAGGATGGGCAGTAAGGGGAGAAATTGGAGTTGTGCAGCAGAATGGGGTGGAATAGACTAATTCGTCGGTGGAACTAACGAGTTACTGGGAGGAGGGAGCTGAAGTTTTTCGCAACTTTGACTAAGCTGTTTAGTCGAGGAAAAGCCAATGATTTCTGCAGAGGTTTGTCTTATCTTTATTTTCTGAAAGGGTTACCAGGAAGTTTAACGTATTTAAGGAGTAGGTGTTTTTATAGATATAAATTAAATGAAATAAAAGCAGAGTTAAGCCGATCGATCTTTTCTATATAAATTTTCTAAATCAAAGAAGTTGCGAAGTACGTAGTTATCGAGCGATTCTAAGGATTTTTGAAAAGTTATAACTCTCGATACGAGAAGCTAGAAAATAAAGATCATAAATTAAACAGCAGCGAAACTCATTTCTATTATATAGCTAAAAAAATAAACTTAATTTTTAACTAAAGTTTTAATTCACGTTCACTCTAAGTCACAATACCCCAACATTATCATTACCGCATTCATCTTGTCTTTTGTCTATGCACCACCATCCGACCAGCACGAAAGGCTAACGCAGAGAATTCTCGAGCCCGACGAGTTATATATAGGAGAGCGCGCACAATCGAATTCAGGGCTGCTATACGAGTCCGTGCGATGCCCATATAAGCATGGCCGTTGCGCAGCTGTTGCTGGCTGTGGAATTGAGTGGTGCGCGGCGCTAATGTGGCCAGGCCAGGATCATTAGCTTAATGTAGGAGAGAGATGCATGCCAAGGGACTTACGCGCGCACTCGCCGATGTAGTTGCAGATGCATCGATCCGATTATTATTAACCTGATGAAGATTCGGCGTGCTGCATGTGCGGGTCGAGCGCAGTGGAAACGGACTAGAGTTGGGGTTGGACGTTGGATAAAAAAAAAGCTGAGGGTCGATAGAAGGGGACTGTTTTTTTTTCTCGAGTATTCGGGTTACCCGAAAAATTCTGTTGTACTTTCATTGTGGTATATCGTTTGGATTATCGTAGGTTTTGATTAGATTATAGATGAGATTTCTGAATTAATAATTTACTGAAAGAAAAGAGATTGAGAAGTGAGCTAAGACTTTCTCGAAAGGCCCAGTTTTATCTGATACGCGAAAGAGAATTAAGAAATGAAACTTTGAAAAGGGAAAAAAAAGCTTTCATCCTAATCGAACACAATTAAAAAATAAGTTCAAGCCCATTTTTTTTTATCGAAGCCAAGCGAGATGGTGATCGATGATTTCCACAAACGATAGTTAAACGTTTTCTACATAATTAATTCCATATTTACGCGAACATAAGATACATCGTTTTTGTTTAACAATTATGCCGAAGTTTCTTTCTCTACTTTAATAGCCCGACTAAAAGGAAAATCAATATTAAAGTAATAAACCAGCAGAGCACTTTCCCTCCGAGATAACAAAGTAATTTACCCCCTAGCAATTTTGCATATAGCCACTGGCCATTTTCTTTGCCAACAATTTATGGTCCATAGATGCATATCCCCTCGGCTTGCGACTAGCCTACACAAAACATCGACGTGCGAGGATTACACGCTACTCCAAACGAGATTATCGTGTCCTCTTTCTTCGATAAATCAAGCCCCCGTGAGCGCGACGTATCGCGCGGGGCCATAGGCGTTAAAACACATAAACCATCAACTCTGCCTGCAGTGTGAGCTCCTATGCGAGCGCATTGCACATCCGCAGAGAGTCGAAAAGTGCTTAGTCAAAGCCTCTGCCTCTGTGCCTCTGTCGCATGCATCAACTGCCTTATCTCGATTCTCTGTCTGTTCGCTGCTGCTGCTGCCGCTGCGAAACAAAGCGAGGCGAGAGAGAAGGTAAAAATGCCCGCCAGCATCCACGAAAAAAGGCTCGGTGCAAAGGTCGTAGACGGAACATGTACAGCGGGAACAAAGGCGAGAGAGACACGAAAAATGAAGTGGGGGTGTGGAGCGTTGACAAAACGCTCGCGTTTTTTGCGTCCTGTAATAAAAGCCAAGCTGTTAGAAATGGAGCAGCGATTCCTATATATGTATACACGTAGTAGGCTCGTCGAATGTCGACGTATCTCTGGTATATATGTGTATATGCATGCAGAGAGTTGGGAGGGGGATATCGAGATAAATTGCCAGAGCGAGCAATTACGGGAAAGTTAAGCCTTCGTACGGTATGGCGAGCGGATATGCCTTAGACCTAAAACCGGAAATTGTTCGCGCGAATTTCCCCCGTCCTGATGGCCGATGTGAGTCTCTGTGTGTGTTGGTGTGCAGACTGGACGGACGTGCAGCTTTAACGGAACTATTAGTTGCGGCCGGTCCATCCCTGCTGCTCCTGCTGCTGCTGTCACTTCTATACTTTGACGCTTTGAGTTTTCGGCTGACTTCGGCAGAATATGCGGGAGAGTTCGGTCGAGCGATTCTGTACTTGATTTGACGATTGTGTCAGCGATACGCGAAATTTCGATGGATATAGCGGCGGGGTGAGGATTTGGCTACGATTCTTGAAACTTCGGGTGAAGTGTTACTCGATTCTTTGCGGTTAATGTGTGGCCTGGAGGTTGGCTCGAAAATTGGTGGATTGAATTGTATATCGAAAAGAAATATTGCGTGTAAACATGTTTGCCGAATGTATAGAGAAGTTGAATAGTTTTGTTGTTGGTATTGCCAATAATTGAGGTAACGAAATCGATAATATTTATTTTTCTTATTCCATTTTTAGGGATTGGTTTGTAATTAAAGTGAGATAAGATTTTTGTTAGATTTGGACAATCTAGTTTAGATACATTCTCGTAAAAGATAGGGATTGTAAATTTTTTAAGTCGATCACTTGTCTACTCGTTCTACTTGTCAGTAGATACAGACAAATTGAACGGACTATTTTCACTATTAGTTTTATCTGCTTTTAGTCGGATAAGAAACTCCATCTAGGAATTAATTGTAAATTTGTAATTTTTATACTCTGTAAGATAGTATCTATTTTTTTATCATTTCATTCAAAATTAATCGAGTCTTAGAGTTAATTAAAATATACATAAGTTTTTCAAGAACTGTGCAGTATAATTCATAAAATAAAAGGCTAGAATTCTATGGTTTCTGTCCTATGATCAATTAAGTTAGTATTAGTTATTATTAATTTTATGTCTACATTTTTTCTTTATCAAATAATAATAAATTTTAAATTTTAACTTTCCTTTTACTTGATCTATTTTACTAGCGATAACGAAATGAATATAATAAGGAAGATTTACCCTTGCTTTATTATACTGTATATATATTATATAGCTTGACTGCAATTCTTATACGCTGTTAAATTATGCAGTTTGCCTTGATTTTTTGTATTTCTATCTTAGAATTCAGTAATTTTATCTGAATGCTACATCAGTAAGTATGCATGTATACATCAATAAATTTGATATGCATCAGACAAGACTACTAAGACTTTTAAAAAAGACATGCTAATATCTTCCATAATGAGATGCAATTGAATTATGTCTCATGAAGTTTTGCTCTACCAAGAACAATAAACAGTACAGTTCCGTCTTAAATTTTCCCTCTAACCGAATAAAGATATCGAGCTTTCAACGTATACAGTGCACCACGTTCAAAATCCAATGGAACTTTCAATTAACGTTCATCAAGATTCCAAAACAAACTCATTCCCTTAAGGCATGTATCTTTTATCTCAATCAAAGGCGCTTACCCGATAGTTCCAACTCTTTGACCGCAACAAACATCTCGTCTAATCGCATATATTCACGGCAGATCTAATCAAGTCCTCGCGCTTAAAGCTTTACCTTGAGCCTTTGACTGGCAGGTAGCCGCCGCTGTAAGTTTTCTTTTTCCCCATCCAGCGACGAAAAGGGAAATATTTGCAGAGGCAAACTAAGTTGGGGATGATGCGATTACGAATTAAGTCAGTTTACACGTGCGCGCGCGCGACGACGACGATGGCTTAGCGATAATATTAAATATTTACCGATTGCCCCGTGAGAGTTTGATAGAAATTTTTTGTTGGCTCTACGTCGGTGTTTGTATTTTGCACGGCTCGTTTGACTTTCGATTTTTTTCTTTAGCGGCTTCATCGCGTCTTTGCTCACTTTTTTTAAAGATAAATTCCTGCAATCCCCGACGGGTTCGCTTCGGTAACATTGCAGTGTGAGCGTGTGCGACGGCGTTGGAATAGCTGCGGCCATCCGCGGGACAACATTTTGCAAGTATCGAATTTTCGATCAGTTCGCGTATTATCAAGATCAACCAGTCGGAACGTATCATTTACTGTCACGGCCCCGCACTGCCGCAACCACTCAAACTCTTAGATAAGATTTTTACCTGGACTATATCCGAGATACTCTGAAAGATTCGGAACGCTGTGATTTATGTAGGTTTGAAAATGTGATAATGTGTATCTGTTATATTTTTCATTTTTAAAATTTCTTTTATAAAATTATCAAATCACTCATCACCCTTAGAAATTCGAAAAATTTAAAATTTTCTATTAGCTAATCTTTTTTAGTATAATTTTTATAATTTTTATTTAAACAATGAGGTAAAAATTAATTGTTAAGTTTTCAACTGACCTTTGAAAATCAAATAGAATTATATCAACTACAATAGAGTACCGTAATTGATATTACATAAGTTCATTATTCCGTAATCGCCGACTAAACACTATAATGAAAGTGTCTGCAGAAAGAAAGAGGACATACCAAAGGAGGCAGCAGTAATACAAAAAGAATTAAAGCCACTAATTGAGGGGTTAATCATATTACGAGATATTAGAGCTCCCCCACAGCGCAAGGAATACAGCGCGAGTAGGAACTTCATCTCTTTCTCTCAGACCGCGCGGCCTCGTCAATTCAATTTACCGCGACGAGCGAGCTTGCACACCTAACGCATTTGCTTAAAGTCGCTCCTAAGCTCCTCGCGGCGTTAACGAATCCAGTCGTTGGATCCTTAACAAGTACATACGTATACTATGGTACATATATATAACGCGCAATTGGAAAAAAGCTGCGGGAGAAAAAGCGAAAGAACTCAACTGCACGGGATGTATCGCGCGCGGCCCAAAAGGCCTGAAATTGATTCCCCGCGGCGGAAAGACAAATTGTTTTTTTTTCTCCGCCCTCCTGTAGGCCTACAAACCCTATTTATCTCTCTCTCTCTCTCTCTCTTTCTCTCTCTCTTTCTCTCTCTCTCTTCCTCTATATCTGTTTCCACCGACGATTCATCCAGACGGCACAGAGCGAACCAACGTATACGTATTCGATTTCACGCATGAGATGTTCCATCTCTCGGGCGAGGACTAACAGCTGACTCTCTCTCTCTCTCTCTCTCTCTCTCTCTCTCTCTCTCTCTCTCTCTCACTCACTCTAACGTTTGTTCTATCTTTTTCTGTCTGCAGATAGAGAGAAATTATTTAGGTTCGGCGGAGCGCTGTTCGCTTAGGAAAATCAAATCTCTTTTTGTTCTCCCTCCCCGTCGATGGTTTTCTTTTTTTTTTCGCTGCGAAGCGGGACAAAAAATTTACTTTTTCGCTCGTATTGTTTCCCGAAGCAACTGCGAGGACAGAAATGAATACTGTTTAGTTCAGCGCATTCGGTTTTCGTTTGCGAAAAATAATTGTATTTGTCGAAATATGAAATCAGGGACTATAGTCTGTCAGATTAGACACTTTGTCGCGATGGAGTTTCAATTTGAATTTATTAAATGAAGACATAACGCTGGGTTATCAATGTAATATAAACATTAGTTATTATACTATTGTTTATATTATGACTAACTTGGTACATAAACAAATCTTAACATTGAAGAGAAGCTCTAGAATGTAATCTAAATGCTATGAAAATTCTATATTTACATCGTATAAAATATAAAGAAGAAGATGCATATCGAGTACTGCCAGGCATCATAAAGCAATCAAAAATTGCGCAAATTCAGTGTTCAATTTACTTGAACAGTGCAGAAGTTAAATTATACCTCGGAGAGAGCAGAAGCAACATTCCGTTGCAAATTAGATGCGCGCGACTCGCGCAAGTGCACACCAAGAGGTTAAACCGCTTACGCCGCCGTAGCAGCGCCTGCTACATTACACTCACTCAGTCTCCTTCTCTCTATCTCTCACTGGCATGCTCTCTTGCATGCTCAGACAAAAGCACACCTGTGAAGTTGTCGTCTCTTCAGGGGCGCTCGCGTGTTCGCCAGCTAATAATAAGCCCGCAGAGCTTCGTATTACGCACGCCGCACGACACGTGGGACGCGCACAACGCGCACCAATCCAATTCGTGATCGCGCCTTTATTATACAATCTCTCGCTTTGCGCGCTCTAGCTTTGTTTTTCTTTTATACTATCTCGCGGAAGGCTACAAGGCGGATTTTTCTCTTGAGATTATTTTAAGAAATTCCGCTCACGTTATTATCGCCTCGGCGTGTGCTGAGCTTGTGCATTAGAGTGGCTTCATGAATATTTTATCTTGACTGCGCGGGTTTGGAAAAGCGTGTGTTTCACGTGTGGGATGTATGACTGATTCATAGCGGATTGATGAATTTTCGCGCGAGAATTACAGAGACGTGAATTATAAAAAAGTATTAAGAAAATTGAATTTAATTAGTAAAGTAAAGCAGGATCCCAACACTGGCTTCTATTGTATTGCCAGGGAAAAAAGTATGAGACGTGTACCATCATCTAGAGTATAAAAAGACGTTTAATATAAAAAATTAACCCACTTACTTGACGGGTAATGTTTTAAAAAAGGGAAAAAAAGATTTTTCCCTATTCTTTAGGGGATGTGCTATGGTCGTAAAGATTCCTACCTTACCGGTTCTGGTATTTAATGAAATATATAAAGATAGGGATTAATTTTTGGAAAAAAACTCCCCATCACCACCTCGGCAATGATGTAAATATTACGTGGCTTCAATTTCATGAAATTCCATCCACAATTTGCAGATTTTTGTTGTCGAAAATTTCGTGTATAAATCGTAGCGATTTCTATCTGCAAAATTTTCGAGAGCAATAATTTCTGCGAATTGACGATGGAATTTGATGACACTCGAACCACGTAAAGTTTACATCATTACCGAGATGATGACAGACGATTTTTTCCCAAATTGATTTTTTAGACACTTTCTTGTTCGTTTTTTCCTTTTTTTTCTTTTAAAAACTTTTGTATATTTAGGAACAGATACATATATGTTTCTTACAGAAAAAACTGATTTTCCTCCAGAGGTGATATATCGGTTTTCCGGTAGCCTGGTTAATTTATGGAAGTAGAAGCAGACAAGACTTCATTATATTCTGATCTCGCCTGGAACCTCCTTTCGATAAACATGTACATGAATTGTGTCTTATTGTATGTAAATCTTAATGTGTGGCAATACCTAAACGCCGTAAGCTTCAGTGTTTACATTTATAAACAACTTTGTTCAGTTTTACAAATAACTAAACATTCGAATCTTTAGATTTTGTCCTTTAGTTTATGTATTATTATAATCTGTAGTAAGACCTACATACTATAATTTTGTACAGTTTTTAAATTTTCAGATTTCCAGTTATAAATCTTATGAATCTAAGTCTGAGATGCTAACAAAATATATGAATTTTCATAAGTATTATCTTGATAAAACAAAGTAAGCTGAAAATGTGCTTGATCAATAAGTATTTAAAAAATGAGGCAAAATTTAGGTGGAATTTAGATGAATTGTAATTTTCAGATGAGTTCGCACGTGGGTTTTAATTACGAGTATGAAATTGTCAAATCTCAATCAACACTGAATAAAAACTGACAGTCTTTTTGATACAAGTCATCCTCATTAATTAATAAAAATACGCAACTTAAAAATTGATGTTCGTTATGAATGGATGCCATATGTAACCAAGGTTATTCTAGATTTATTAACTTTTCTCACTTTGGGAAGTAAATCAAAGTATTTGTAACTGTAGCAGACTTTTAATTGGATCATACGCTTCACAGGAAAAATTATATATCACATATCTAAAAACTTGTTTTACACAAATCTATCGATTAAGTGACTTCGATTTTTACACTCTAGAAAATCCATGAAAGTATGTATCGTGTCACTAAATACAACGTATGACACTTAATGTCGTAAAAAATCGATCATCATTCATATTTAGCTTTTTTAAACGAGATTATATTGATTCACTATATTTATCAATATCAAATTCATTGGAACAATCATTTTAATATTTTTGCACTTTTCCAAAATTGATACTCAATAAAACAGTTTTTTGCAAAAATGCTTTTTTAAGTAATTTATTATACTTGAGTGACACGATGAAAGCTTAATTTGACTTATGAGCTGATTACGCAACTGCAAGAGATATGATATCTTTCACAATTTGTATGTAATTATGCGTTACAGAATCGTTCATTAATTATTATCTAAATGCCCAAAACGTATTTTGCATGCGTCATAACGATGAAACGCTATAAAGCAAAAAGACGTCTTTTTAAAAAAGTAATTTTAGGTACTTTAGGTATATTCACAATTGTCACAGTAATTTTAGAATATAAATTTATCTAACTTTTCTTTCGCCACCAAACAAAAGCCAAAGTAAATACATCCTAGTGCGACATTAATTTCGCACGTGTATTTTCTCATAGGCTATCTGCGCCGAACCATCCATTCCCCTACGTAAACGCACGCGTGTACAATCGTATATACGCGTCTCTCGTACACGTACGTCTATCCGCGTTATCTGTGCTGTTACAAGGAGGTTTGAGCGTGAAATAGCCGACTTTGGAGGCTGGTAGTACACGTATATATGTACGATTTGCGAACGTCAAATAGTACAGCCTCGTGGCGTTTATACCCTGCGCTACCTCTATTCCTATCTCTCTCTCTCTCTCTCTCTCTCTCTCTCTCTCTCTCTCTCTCTTACTCGCTCTTAGCGTATGTGTGTGCGTGCGTGTGTGCGTCGAGCGCACGAAATTCTCTCTCTGCACGTGTATAGGATACTTAGTCTATTCTCGCGTAGACCCAGATCCCCTATATTCGAAATGTCGATTTGCCGACGTCTTTGAGCGCTTTGCGAGAGAGCGGCGCACATATTGCTTTTATATCGTGACACTAGTTATAGTGAGCGAGCGATTCTACAGACTTTAAGCGCCTATATTCAATTGCTGCGCGATTCAATGTTGGTGATCTAACTTTTTCTTGAGTGTTGATGTAAATTTTGTGTTCTGTTTTTTTTTTAATTTTTGTGTTTGTAAATCGCTTGATTCGAATAGTAAAATAATGAATAACACTTTTATTCATACATGTATTAAATAATTCTGGTCGAAGAATATTTATTTCAAATTAGATTTATTCTAGAAAGGAGATTAACTAAATAATGCATCTACAAAATAGTATCTGTACATTTTTTTTTAATAATTCGTGAGTTTAAAATAATGCATCTACAAAATAGTATTTGTATATTTTTTTTTAATAATTCGTGTGTTTAAAATTAAGATTCAGTAAATCAAAAAATTTATTGCACACTGAGTATTTACATCAACTGCGTCAACAGAAATATGATTAAAAAATAATATAAAATGAAATCGTGCAAGAAAAAAATTTTTATAACGTATATGTGTCATCGCCATACACGTAAAAGGTAAAGGAAGTGAAACTTCTTTGCTGCAGGTTTGCTTGCATTTTTATGAAAGGCGATGCAGTTCCACTACATTTCTCAGAATGCATGAAGCGAATTATGTACTAAATATACCCGCTAAGCGTGTCATTCCTCTTATCAAATTCAATAGACGTGACTCAGACTTAGCTTTAATGAGACCACGTGCTATAATTTTACGATCGATATCAAGATCCGCATAAAGACGCTCAAGATAATTACATTGAAAAATTAGCACTATAGTTACCTATCTATAATTCTACAATGGAAATATATTTAATAATTTATAAATATTTTTCCACCCAATGTTTTTCAAGTTATGATAAGGATAAATAATAAGCTTCAATAAAAAATGAAAAGAAATCTTATACGTTTTATTTAAATATATATAAACTTCTTAGCGCGTAAAATTATTTTTCTAAAAAATAACGTTTCGCCTCCCCTGTTTTCATTAATAAATATACAATATTTTTTTACTCCAAGTATCAAAAATCTTCAGTTCACAAGCATTTATTTTGTTTTGTCAACAGCCTCGCCACTTTTGTGGATGGCGTGTGTGCCGTCACCGCGATTAAGTACGACGGACTTAACGAGTTCCTTCGACGGCGTCTTCAGATCGTACGCCCAGCCAATTTTGGCGAAGAGATCGATGAAAACTGTATTCCAGTTGAGGCCGTAGTTGCCCAGCTCGGATGTTTTGTAATCGGAGGGGAAAGCGTGGTGATAGTTGTGCCAGCCTTCGCCGCCGGTCATCATTGTGCACAATGTGTTTTCCGCTGGTGCGATTGCTCTGTTTGCGAAAGGAATGCATTAGGTTTCAGACTTATTTGATGGAAAAATTTA
This sequence comes from Megastigmus stigmatizans, assembly GCA_900490015.1. NCBI lineage: Eukaryota > Metazoa > Arthropoda > Insecta > Hymenoptera > Megastigmidae > Megastigmus > Megastigmus stigmatizans. The sequence continues at coordinate 7,085 of UELV01134761.1, read as the reverse complement.
GTTCGACGATGTAAATTGCAAAGGTACTTGATATAACGATATAATATATTCATAGTATACGAACGTATGAATATTGCAATTGTTATTATAATTGAATAAAATGTTAAGAAACCGTTTTTTTTCTGCTAATTTCAAAACAAGCATTTAAATTTGTAACATTTCAACATCAATAATTAGGAAATCTTTCGTAAATAATAATTTAAATATTTCAATAAAAATTAATGCTTTGGATTTTTTTATACGTTTGTGCTTGTTACTAAAATATTTATAAAGCATATAAAAACTTACTTATCGTAAGGTCGACCTCCGAACATGTGAGCAACACTATTGATAGCCCACGTGCAATTCAGCGAGTATGCGTAGCGCATGAAAACTTGCGACATAATTGCATAATACCAAGATTCGTTCCACAAGTACACCGGGATCATAGATGGAATGACAAAACAGAACGCTAGTCTCAAATATTCGAAGTATCTATAAAAACGTACATTCCATTTAGTTGCAAGCGCCATTTATGAAATTGTTAACGAAAACTTGTTAACGAAATAAAAGCTATACAAAACAAAAAATAAAGTAGCCTACTTTTCCTCAAACTGAATCACGGGATCGTTGAGAATATCGCTCATATCGATCTGACGACCCTTTTTAAGTACATCTGGATGCCTCTTCATTGTCAGCCAGCCCACGTGACTGAACCAAAATCCTCGTGCCGCATTGACTGGATCAGCACTGGTTTCAGAGAACTTGTGATGAACCCGATGATCTCTCGACCAATATACCATCGAGTACTGAGGATTGAAAAAAGACAATTTTTCTCTTTGAGGGGATGAAAAACTTTTTGCGCGCTTTATCTAAAGTCTGATGAAAGCAGATCTCATTGAGGTAAACTCAGACCGCGATAAGTGTCGCCGACTAAGCAACACGAGGTGATAAGATAAAGCCAGAATTGATACTTTCTGCCTTTCTAAGTATCTTCCGGTACTTGCTTACATTGCAGGATGGGACGTATTTGTAAAAATAAAATATAGTGAAAGTGTAAGTCTGATAAGAGCAGCCCGGACAAAAAATTTCTCAGTGCTTTTAACGTGATAGAATAGCAGATATTGAGGATATAGAAATCTACCAACGCGTGTATGAACTTTACTTTTGAATGAAATATCAGCAATAGTTTGAAAAGAGAAAAAAAAAAGGGTCAGTGTCGGGAAATCATCTTTTACTTTAATTTTCCGAACATGTTCGTCTACCTAAATCTTCTGCGTCTATTTATACTGTTTCAATTATTATAATAGGAGAAGATGAAATAGTAATAAATTTTTGAAATTCCTTTTTTCCCCATTTATAAACTACATTTCGAAAATAACATTTTTTATTCTGAACTTCGAAACTGTATACTTTCAACACTTCATTTTCTAAACTTTTCATTCGTTTTTGATATTGCATTGCATTTAACTTCATTCAAGTGAAAGTTCCATTTAATATATTATGAAACATTTATCAATGTAACGTCAAGAAGCAAAATGAAGATTTAAAAATACTTTTGAATAGAAATAGTTATGAAAAGAAATATAAAAACCGATCTGTTTACATTCTCATTAATTTTGTTTAAAAGTTATAATATAAAAGAAAATCTAACTATTGATGAGTTTAATATCGCATTTATGGCTTGCATAAATAAACAGTATTTTGCCCACAGTAATAATTTACCTGTCCAGAAGATACATAACACAGCATAAGAAATATTCTAAGCGGAAGTTTCGCTTTGTATGCGCGGTGAGACCATAAACGGTGTACACCTCCAGCTACTCCGAAGTTAGCAACAACTACCATAACACAAACTAAAACAGACAATTGTACATTCTTAATTAATTCAATTCTTAACGCGCATTCAATTATAAATTAATTTCATTTGAAAATGTTATGAAATGCATTTTTGTAAACAATTGAGAATAATTACATTAATTACCATAATTACCGGTGGGTACAGAAAGATTTTTTTTCGGACGAGTCTACCACCACAACGGCAACGTTGCGTCAGACTCAGTATATATGTATAGTACATATATTAAAAGTGGAACCACCAAAAGAGACGCCAACGTTGCCATTTCGGGATCACGTGCGAAATGTATATATGTAGAAAGCAAGTGAGACTACGGGTGATTGTGGCGTGATCGAGGCCGTTAATATAGATATAGTTTATTCAGTTATTCTTATAACTAACTATTATTGAAATAAAAAAAAATGTGATTTTTTTCTTTTGTAATATTAAATATTATAATTTAAATATTATAATTTAAATTTTAAAACTTATACTTCAAAATTTATAAATTTTTTAAAAACAAATTTACATCTATAGAAAATAGGATAAAAATCACCATGGCAAAATAATTTTTAGCAGAGCATGATCTAATTTGTAGAGAAAATATAACAATTTTTATCGTAATCTTAATATAATTCATCGATGCGCCAATGCACTTTTTCAATGTACATTATTATCTGAAATACCATGGATGATAGTAACAGGTGAAAATGTTTTCACTCAAATCTTATGCTATTTAGATATATCTTTTTAAATTATTAGGAAAAAATATCTTACCGAATAAAAATGTTAATGGCTTTTGTAAATATGGAAATGTTAGGTATCCATACAAAGCGATCGCGTGCAAGGTAACCATGAAGTACAAATTCATCCATTTGATATCCTTCCTCTTATAGAACGGCTGGTTTATCATTTTTTCATAGTCTTCCGCACTAATCCAATCGTCGTCGTTTTTCTTATCATTGCTACTTTGTTTAAGATCTTTCATTTCCGTGATTTCTGCTTTCTCTAAGAAATCACGCTCGTGAAACGCTTGCTCAATGATTGCTTCGTTAGGACTCATTTTGTACGTTTTCTGCAATATCACATTTAGTATCGATAAATGAATTAACTTATAGCTATTGTAATTAAGGTATGGTAAATGTTATATATTTTTAATATTTCGCTAATTTCAATTCAAAGATTGACAATATTATGTTAAGTGAATATAGACGCGAAATATTAAACGGTCCTTTTACTACTTAGACACTGCTTCAATCACAAAAACTAATTTTTCCACTACGGTTCTACCCGTTTTCCAATTCAACACTATAGACTTATTTACAAAAACGTATTAAAACAATGCATACCGTGAAACGGTGTAGTAACAATACCAAACAACGTCGACAAACAAAACTTCACAAAATTCCGCTTATATTTTACGCACTATTTACAAATTTAATCATCTCCAGTCAGCTTTATAGTCGATCACCAGTTCCGCGACATCCCCGCGGTTGACTTTTATCGAAGAGAGCGTATAGTATGTGTGTGTGTGTGTGTACCCACGGCGGACACTTTAATCAGTCTAAAACGTACCACGTGCGAATCGCTCGCTTTTATATACTTCGTTTGCGATTCCGGGACAAAAACGTGCGACGGGCATCCCCTCCTATATAATCGCTAGCCGGCAACTACTCTCCCTCTCGCTGCACACACGCATCGATCGCATGATAATTTTCACGTTATACCTACTTCAATTTCTATTGGCCATCCCGACTTCCCGTGATAGCTTCGCGCGCACAACCACCACTGCAAACGTAGTATATATATAAGCAGAGAAGAAAATTTACCCGCGCGGGGATCGTGAAAAAGAAAAAAAGGTTATCTTGAAGGTCGTCCGCCGCGTGGAATCGGATGACACATGCGAGTGTGTTTATTATGGCGCGACACGAAGCAGCCGCTCTCCTCTCCTCTCGGAAATCGTACGATGTGCCGCTATAGAGAGAGAGAGAGAGAGAGGAATCAGGAGAGGTGCGCGCGCGCATCAGCCAAGAACCACGCGTTCAAACTATACGGTATATAGTGAAAGAGAGTATAAGAAGAAAAACGCTTTCGGGAAAGCCGTGCGCGCCGTTTGGCAGCTGCGTGTAACTCCCGCCGTATAGCTAAGCACGCGGCTTATCTTCTTTCGCCGAACGCGCCTTTGAATTGTATACGTTTGCTCTCTCTCTCTCTCTCGCTCGCTCTTGCATGCGCTCTTTCTTTCTCTCCCTCTCTCTGTCTCTGTCTAGAACCGCGTGCTATAGTCGGCGAGGCTCGTAAATGCTCGGCAGACTTCGCTCTAATAGACGCACGCGCTCGATGACCGAACTACACTATAGCTTAGTTTGTTGCTCTGTTATATAGGTGTATTGTGCGCCTGTAGTGTATATGGATGTATATATAGGACCATAGGAGTGAGCTCGTGCTAAGGTATTCATTTAAGCGGTTTTTCGAGCGTGGAAGCGGAAATATTCCTCTCTCTCTCTCCTTCTCTCTCTCGCACACCCGCACACCCGCACACCGCACAAGCCTTTTATATTCTTTATCGAAGCGTGCGCGCGTTGGCTACTGCAGTCGAACGATAATTTTTGCGCCGGTTCTTTCCTTTTTCTCGTATTTAAGTACGTTTATCTAACGAGATGACTTATCCGAGGTAATTATACGAAATTTTGAAATTTTTCTTACGACTCTGCTCGGTGCTTAATTCATATGATTAAACGAGAATGCACAACGATATTATGAGTTTTAAGAGTTAAACGTCCGTGTGTCAACGCAAATGTTAATGTTAGATTTGTTGAGGAGGGTTTATTGTACTTTATTTGATAATTTGGAGTGATATTGTTAAGTTAGGAAAAGAATAGATATGGAAAAGATATTTAATGTTATACGGCAAAGAAAGATGTCCTTAGGAGAGTTCGCGTCTTTTAAGAGTAAAATATAAAAGTAGATAGTTACAGCAGGTGTCAGGCAGTAAGATTGTCAAAGAATTGGAAATGCTACAATTTCGAAAAATACGAATTTAAATTACCTGTGTTATTTGAATTTATCTTATAAGCTTTCATTTAATTTACTTTCTTCCCCAAGTGATATTTCGCAACTGGCTTCAATGTCGTCCAAGGCACTATACTCATGAGTCTGCTTCTGAACTTGTCATTAGGTGGCGCTTATATCGTTATTTGTTGGGTTGGAACGAAATTTAAAAGAAATCTATCTTTTGATCACAGAATCCATAAGAAATCCAAACTACAAATTCTATTACCGGTAACGTATTACACTATAAAAACGAACTGTAATGACAAATAAACTGAAGACTGAGAAATCAAAACGACTATATATGTACATATACCACTGCTTTTTAGCCTTCTATTAAATATTCTATGCTTTTCTTGGTTTAAACTTCAGCAAGTTTTAATCACAAGTAATTGTATCTATTATTAATATTAACTTAATTCTATTGCCGTGGGTGTTGCACTAATTATGCACCTTTATAATTACAGCTTTTACGACCGTCATTATTCTCAGTCTTCTTTTATTACATTCCTAATTTCAATGTAACTTGTGTTTCCGTCAGTAGTCACCATCCGCTTCATGAATGATTCATTGTAATCTTTTTTATACAACCATCGTTTAATTAATATAAGTCAATATTAATAGCGAGTGTAGATGCTCGATTATACAACTTTTACATTGAATAATAATTTACATGTATATGTTTTAATCTTAACAGTAATGTAGGAGAAATTTAATGTCAAAGAGTTTTTTTTTGCATTTATTGATAAGTAATGATAATGATAAATAGTGTCTGTAAGATATTAATTGTCTGAAAAATTGGACTTTGATTGCACATGGATCACGTGAAGTTTACATTAAGAATCCAGTATCTTTCAATTAATTTTAATATTTTCGAGTAGTAGAATAATTATTAAAACAGAGACTATCGTCTTCACAACTCGTCTCTTTCTACTGATATACGTAGATAAGTAGAAAAAAAATATTTTTTCATAGAAGCGCACAAATGCTTTATAAAATATTGTAAATTTAAATTTATAATATCTTCATTATTGATATAATAATAAATGAGATAAAAATCCTAATTTTGGAAAAATTATTAGTTACTCATTATTAAGAGTTAGTAATATTTTAGAGTTTTATAAAAATAATTTTTTCGTATATGTATCTATTTAAATAATACTTTGAAAAGATACCTTGTCATAGAAATTTTTTAGTTTTAGTGTTTTACTATTATCTTCATTTTTTCAAATTTTTTTTCTAAAAATTTTCCAGCGAATCTATATTTGCTGGAAATATTTAACAGATATTTTTTAGATAACATACAAGCTATATTTGATAGTTTTCTTTTTTCATCCATAGTCAACTTAAAGTAAGAAAGCAGACGAAATGATCATGTACAAAAGGGTAGATAGAATTGAACTATTTACAAATTTACAAACTGTGCTCATTTTTTACAAGTATTGATTATTTTCTAGTTTGTACAATTTTATTTATATCTTTATGACTGCAGCTTCTCTGTTCTAATTTCTGCAGTCAACAACGTCCTCTTTCATAAAAAAAAAAAAAAAAAAACATTCTAACAGCATCAATGCGTCGAAACCCGTCAAGTAACCATCAACAACAGCAGCACATAGTTGCTAACCCAACTAGTCGAGGATCAAAAGTAACTTCCCAAGGTCTCTATGTGACATAACCGAATGATGCACTTCGCATTCGCGGTTCGATCCGCTATACTATCCCCTCGCTCACAATTAAGCCAATCGCCACGAAATCAAATTAGCCCCGCCGATGCCATGAATAGCTCTTCATCAGTATCCCGCGCGCATCCGTCATTTCGTCGCTCGCTTGCCGGACACACCGCAGAGCGTGCGAGTTACGATTACGTTTCATAGTCCGCGGGTTGTAAGCTCACCCTCACCACCCCCTCCTTCCCCCATCTGTACAATAATCACTCGAGATTTGCGAGCCATGTGGCACCTATAACGAATATACACCAATTTCCCAACGTTGAGGAAACGCTCCGCACGGTTATGTTTCTAGTTTGTCGGTTTTGGCCATTCCCCGCAGTGTGCTATATTCGAAACTCTCTATGTATATATACTTACGCGGAGTTTAGGAGATTTCGGCAGGTTGGAAGATAACGTTTCGACCAAAGCTGAGAGCCGGGAGAAGATAAAATTAATTACGTTTGGCCCGTTGGCTTTGCTGCCAAGAGAGAGAGAGAGAGAGAGAGAGA